>CM061063.1:209919230-210133166 GCA_030762895.1 Sophora flavescens | reverse complement strand
AGGATCAATCAACTTTACACATATTTCAAGCAATTTATCAAAACAATTTTTCCTTCAATGTTCCCCCCTTTCAAACAAAGTAATCCCCACATTCATTTATTCTAAACAATTGAGAAATTAATCATTCAGACAATCATCAACCTAAGAAGGGGATCCAAGTTACACATAAAAGGGAGATCACCAAAATCAAACAACTGCCTTCCTCACAAGGGAGATTTGTGTTCACTCATTCGCTCAGTTTGTGTCAGGCTATCAACATTTCACTCAATCTCACTTTTAAGAGCACTTCCCATAAATTTGATTTTCATCTCAAAATGATTCCCACAGAAAACATGCAAGCAACATCAGAAGGTCTTTTATGGGTTGTAATGGGGCCTGGCTAAAGGTAGGATATACAAAAGGAACTAGGCTGAAGACCCTAGGAACTAAGAGAGCATGAACATTATTTACACTTTGAAATTCACTCAAGTTCCTTTCTTATTTTTTTTTTCTTTATGCTTCTGGGTGACTACAACCTTTTATTTTCTAATACTTCTTTTTTTTTCTCTTAAAATTTTTACACTTTCTTTTTCTTTCTTTTTTTTTTTTTTTTTCAAACCCAAACAACACACTGCACCGGGTAGCCACCCCAAACTTAATTTCTTGCAACCAATTTCTCACTAAGCTTCCATGCTCTCCTAATCCTAAGATCGGGTTAACATGGTTTTTTTTTCATATTTTAGCTTGTAACATAAGGTTAACAAGAATTAACAGGCTAATAGGCTCAATGGGGCTAACTAAGGAACATGCATTAGGATTTGGTTATTTTAGGCCAAGTAGCTATTTACAAAGAAAATGCCTAAATCATCTGAAGCAAACACATAAACATGCAACCCAAAAAGAGATTCAAGCAAATTCGGGAAAGTGCAATCAAAAGTGATTTCTCACAGTTTAAAACATGTTGGAGGCTCAAAACCTCACCTGGACATTTTTTTTTTGCAATTTGCTTGACAGAGATTCTATCCCTAGTGTGTGCTTCCTATCACCCCAAACTTATCATAAATCATGCCATCATAATAAAATCTCAAAGTTCAGTTTTCAATCATATGGGGATCACTTTTCAAAAAAAATTTCAAATCCTAGGGGGAATCATCACATATCAATCATGCAAGCAATCTGTGCAACATCAATCAAAATCCACCAAACTTGCCAACAAAAGACTCAACACACAAATACTCCTGAGCTTCTCAAATTATTCAGGAGCTTTATTCAAAACAAAACAGAAATAAAGCAAGGAAAAGAAAATTAAAAAGAAGAAAGGGTAAGAAAAACTCATTAAGGGCGGTTCCACCAGGATCCCATTGCTTGTAGCATTAGGCCCACGTGATGGACAAAGAGTGGAAGTTCATTCCATGCTTCCATGACTTGCAGCCTTGATGTGGGGGTGAGCACTTGACAATTACGGTGACCTCGCCCAGTGCGGCGGACTTCTCACTCCCCTTCGGGTCACAGCTGACCTCTTTATCTACAAAGTCTCCCCAATAGAAGTGGGGCTCAACCTCTTGGACTGGCCATGGTGCAAAATCCAAGGGTGCAAAATCCAGAGCTTTTGGTTCCGCAGGGAGAGGTGGCAAACAGTTAGCTGGGGTTACTGGTGCTGCTTCAAATTCTGCATTTTCTTCATTTACTGCACTAACAAATTCAACATCTGCTATACATGCAGAAATTTCAGCACACACCACACAAAGGTTAGTGTTAGTAGAGTCAGTACATATATCACAATAAAATGAATCAGGAAAAGTTAGAATGTCTGGAAATTCAGCACTCAATTCATCCACCCCATTACTCTCAACACATGCATCTAAGACCAAAAATTCTTCTTTATCCTCAAGCACGGTGGAGCAAATGTTCTCCTGATCCTCCTGATGAACATTTCCTATATGAACATGGCCCTCAACCTCATCTCTGCTCTCCCTGTTCCATATGGATGCTTTGCTTAACATACCTTTCAAAATAACAATCTACACACAAAGCAAAGCCATCACAATAACAATCAGTATATGAATTAGAATCAGGGGATTCAACACACAATTCATCAATAGAAACATTATCAGAATCATCATCATAAATATTTTCAGGAATAACTTGTGACTCTGTATGTTCTTCAAGAGGCTGTGGAGTTAGCATTGTAGCCGAGTTGGCGGTAACTTGATCAATTAGAGCGGACAATTTCTGAGATTCAGCTTGGCTCCTCTGGTATTCAGCCTCTCCATCCTCTCGTTGAATTTCGAGAAAGTTTGCTTCCATTTGTGCGATTATCTCAGGCAATCATCTGCTTGCACAGGTCCTCTAGGGAAGGTTCGGAAGGTGCAGCTCTGAAGGCAAGATAGTATCTACACAGGAAGGCTTCCTTCAAATCAAACCAGCTTGAGATGGAATTCTCATCAAGACAATACAGCCAATCTCTTGCAGTGCCTTCAAGTGAGAATTGGAAAGCTTCCATCTGGATGTGGTCTTCTGTTATTCCTGCAGGTCTCAGCATTATAGAACAAGCAATCTGGAATTCCCTCAGATGCTCCTGCGGATTCTCACCTGCAAAACCACTAAACTTTGGCAACCAGTGTGATAAACCAAGAAAATCAGGAAAATATATGCATGGTGGTTGCTCATAGTAAGCATTAGGCATGTAATTTCGCATGTAATTATCCATGGGGGGTGCTAAAATTCACAACCAGACAAAATAGACAAAACTAATTTAGCAAAGAGAATTTTTTTTTTTTAAATTTTATTTTCTGCTAATAACAACAAACCGTAGTCCCCAAACAGCGCCGCCAATTTTTGACCAGCTTGTCGCCACGCGCCAAAAAGAACGAGCGTTTACAAAATTAATGCAGATAAGGAAGCGACAACTCGAGTATCGTCTCTCAAGGACTCTTTAGTTGTTGTTATTATTAACAAAAAATCAAAAGTTAGTTTTGGGGGGGGGTTTGGATAATTGAAATAAAATAAAGAAAACAAAATAGAAAACAAAGCAGTTAAAGAGAGTAGCAAATAAACTAAAGACGATTAACCTACTGTTCTTGGTTTCCCACTATCATTGGTTCAAATAAATCCAAGCTCTAAGCAGATTCTAATCCCCTCCCGGTTGTAGTAACAATTAACAACGCAATTACTACTACGGATGTATGTTCCTATTCCCGAAATAACAAACGGGGTTAAGCTCTCATGAACAAACGAACATGAACGAACACACGCGAAATAAAAAACGCGATTAAGTATAAGAACATAGCATCACCGAAATGAATCAATACAACACTATACATTCCTGAAATAACAAACAGAAACATATAGCATTGCATTGAAAAGAGAGTAGCAAACTAAACAGGAAATACAGAACCTCAAGTGTAATTAAAACCAATCACAGTAGATTAATCTAGGAGACTAGTTCTCCATTACAAAAGAAAACAATAAACTAAGAGAAAAACAAAAGACTAACAAGCTCAAAAACTAGCCAAAATCAGCTAATTCTCGACCAGCCTTTTCGCCCGCCTAAGACTGTCTTATATACTCGTTTCTGGAATCAGAGGACTCGCGAGGCGAAGCCTCTCTCGCGACGCGGAAATTGTGAACAGTCTGCGACTTTTGATCTTCTCGCGGGGCGAGCATATCATTCGCGAGGTGAAACTCTTCAGATTCCAAACTGTAACGCCCGTGACCTTCAACATGCGCAAACCGTGATGGCTTCTGGACTTCCAAGGCTCGCGAGGCGAACGATTCAACTTCAAAACTGCCACAGCCGTGATCTTCAACACGGGTAAACCGTGATCGTCTCTGACTTTTCAGGCTTGGTGACTCGCGGGGCGAGATATCTTTCACGGGGCGAGTGTCTCCAGATTTATTTTATTTTATTTTATTAACCTGAAAAACAGAAAATAACATAAGTACTTTATTTATCTCTAAATCAACTAAATTAACCTAAAAACACTTTATAGACTCAAAATACTACTTAAGGACAATCAAGTCTAATTTGGGTGAAAATGATATAAAATAAGCACAAAGCCATGGTCTTTATTAGTTATAAAACCAGTCAAACAGAGGCTCATCAATCATCAAAATTAATTTCCTAAAAGTACATAGCATCCACATTCTCCCCCTTTTTGATGATGACAAAACAATATCGAGATTTTCGAAAAACTAAGGTGGGAGTTTAGTCACAAATATCATATAAAAGATAATCAGAGTGGTAAGCACATATGAGAAGCATGAAGTGTAAAAACTCCCCCTTACTAAGTGCATACATCAATGGGTGTAGAAAATAAATTTAACATTTATAGATCCCCCTTACTTAGTGCCACAGATAAGGATATGGAAATTAATTTCAATGACACAAGAAATGCCATTTATGTAACACCCCGATTTTTCCAGCTTCCTAATATCGGTAATAAATATATGAACATATATATTTTTATCCGAGACTCAAAATAATTTTGGGTAAACCACTATCATTTCTATATCATGCTTTATATTATAGGGTTACGATGAAATTTTGGGTTGAAAATTCAGACGGAACCCGATCTGCGTTTTCACTGACAGTAAAGTTTCTTGCTCATAAAACCAAATTTTAATTCGTGAACGAGATGAAAAATGTTTTTATTGTATTTACTACGATACTTGAAGTTTTGAAAAATTTAGCGTAAAAATTAAAATATTATATTTGCTGCGGGAGAATACGTCGAGATATCTCTAGGAAAAACCTGTGTCGGATGAACCACGGAGTCAGCAACGGGGCTGAGGTGATGGATTTGACTGATGTGACAGGTATTTATGACGATCCTATCTGCGTCATAATGGCCATAATGGCGCATTTATGACAAAGGAATATTTTGCATGGAAATGACGATTTTACCCTTGGCTCTTCATGAATTTTTCAAGCCATGCCATTGTAAATTTGGACCAAATTGTCCCTAAACCCAGGGATCCTCCTCTTTAGCAACACATTTGACAAATTTATTCATTTCTTCATATCATCTCCTTCCTCCAAACACAATGTTTTCTTAAGAACACATAAGAACAACCAAAGGTGTTCATACTCGCCAGATTTTTTCATAGCGATTCTGACCATTTTCTATTCTTTCCAACGGCATAAAGAACATCAAAAACTAATGAGTATATTGAGAGATATGTCCAAATTACCGAAACTGCTTTAAACTTTTCAAGAACACCAGAACACAAAAGCTTGATTTTGTGAAGCAAGTCCTTGGATTTTCACTTGTTTTTAATCTTCAAGAGGTGAATCCTATTCTCCTTCCCTAATCATGTTTATGTTCTTCAATAATTTTCATGATTCAAAGTCTATTTCATCTATGTTCATCACTTTTAAGTTTCTAGATCTAGAACTTTGAAAATTCATAACAAATTCTAGAAAAAATTTATGATGTTGAAACCACTTCCTATGTTCTTAACATCATGTATACTGTATGTATCTAAGAGCATGTGATGATGAAAAATTTTCTTCTCTTGAAACCCAACTTGGCCGAATCCTAGAGGAAAGGATGGATGGAGTTTTTATTCTTGCTTTTGATGTATGATCATGTCTTTCATCATACATACTTGTATACTTATTGAATTCTAGTTGGTTCATTAAACTAAAAACCCTATCCTGATGGATATGTCTAGGCCGAATATACCATTTAGAGGGTGAGGATGGTTTTGATTCTTAACTTTTTTGTTTAGCCTTAATCCACTTCCTTAAGTATATTAGGATCATTAATCCATGACTTAAGCAAATTTGGAGATTTTGAGCCACAAAACCCTAAGGAGGCCGTGACCTATTAGAGAGGATTAAGTGTTTGTTTTTCTTGTTTTGATTGATTGTTTGGATGTGTTGTTGAAGGTTAATTGTTCTATGACGTACGAAGGTTTCCGACAACCAACAGGGTCCTTTTAATTTTACTGAGGAGCTTCAAGAGGTAAGGGGAGCTTACCTGAGGGATTTTCTCAATAACTATTTGCTTTTAGTGTGGCTTATATGATTTATATGTGATTGTGGTTATTTGTTTATGTTGTTTACGTTGTGTTGTTTATTTGTGTATCGGTGATTGATCTGCTTTTAATTTATTTAATTATCTGCAATAGTATATTATATTGCTATGATGCATGATCTGCCTGGTGATATAATTCTGATGATGTTGTTGAATGTTGAATGTTGTTTGAGAGGCCTGACAGTGGTCAGTGCACAACCGGTTAATCAGATAAAAACTTTAATAAGCTGTGAAAATTATATTCAATGTTTTATGGGAAATGTTGGAATATAATAGTGGTGGAAAATATTATTTTGGAAAAATAATGAGTTTTGAGAAATATTATTATTTTAATGATCTATTAGTGTAAAAGAAATTTATGAGTCACGGTGAGAGCGTAACCGTGAAATTTTTTTGTACTGCTAATTTTTTCGTAAGAAATTACTTAATATTATAAAAAGTTATTTTGCGAAATTAATATTCGAAAATATCTTATTTATAAAAAAATATATATATTATAAAAAAGTCAAAGTTTGACTTTAAAACTTTTGTTGGAAAATGATAAATGACGGCAAGTTTCGAAATTATTTACGGTGAAAGTTTAAAAACAGCAGTACTTATTTTGAGAAGAGATTTAATCTGAATTGATTTATTTTTTTAGAGTTGAAGTTTCAGTAAAAGAGTTCTTGATGATTTGACGTTCTTTCGGGAAAAAAATGAGTTTCCAAAGGAAAGTGGATTTGCTATGATTTGACGTTTTACAAACGAATTTCAAGTAGAAAAGATTTTCTGTAAATGAGTTTACTCAATGACGTATTTCTGATAACTTGGATAAGTTGCGGAGATCTTATTTTGGATTTGTTTTCATAGACGAAAAACGACGTAAAGGACGATATAGGACTTAGTAACCGAGATGTCGGGGTACTAGTGTTCGTATGACGTTATCCTATTTTGGATTTGCTTTTCACAGACAAAAAAATGATGTAAACGACGATATGGAACTTAGTAACGGAGACGTCGGGGTACTAGTGTTCTTATGACGCCATAGACTTGGTGTTTAGTAGGTAGACGGTGTGTCTACTTCACGACGTAATAAACGACGGTAAAAGATTAGTGATGTTTTCTATTACCACGAACCTAAGACTGATTGCAAGGTCTAGGGGCTTCGTGATTGAGCACTCGGACTTTGAGGTCCTGTGTTGTTAATAAAAGTTGTAAAGATGTTTAAAACGATGATGGGTCATAAGCTTTTGAGAGCTTTGACAGATAAAGATATAACACAAAGAAAAGTGTTGAGAAAAAAGTATTTTCTTGCATGCATTTGGCAGACGTGCCATGATCAAACGAGTGATTACCTTGTGGCGTCATGGTAGATCATACCAACGATGTACTTATTGTGCCGGGTGGACAATGAGACCCCATCAATGTTGTTATCACCTGTGCACGATGTTGGACGGTGTGAGATGGGTTTTGGCTGTGTGTCTGTGGCTGTGTGCTTGTGGCTGTGTGCCGGTAACTATCGAGTCTGACCAACTCATCACGAGGTTGGAGATATCTCATGAGATTAGGTGTGAATGTTTAGATGATGTATTGAAGTGTTCATGCATAGTTTTCCAACATTGACGTTTGGGGTGTGAAACCCATTGATAAACGATATGCTATAATATGAATGAGTATGTTGTTATAGACATGTAAATGTGTATGTGCCTTCTTTTGTGTTGCGCATTTAGTTATGGTGATAAATCCATATATTGGCGTCTCACCCTTACAAACATATCAGAGTTGTACAAGGGGTATGATCCCTACAAGAAGACGAAGGCTGTCTAGTTCGAGGTATGATGTGCTGCTCCTATTGGCTGTAGTGTTTGTTAGTTACGACCAGCTTAGGTCCTATTATGTTAGATTGTGTTTTGAGAATGAAACTGATTATGAGTTAGGTGTGAAAACATATGAGGCAGTATAGTTGTATGACTTATATACATTGTGTATTTAAGTGTGATTCGATTACGTTGTTGTTGTTATGAGGTTAAAAGAAAAAAAATTATCACCATATTTTGAAAAGATGAACGTTGAGAAAACATTATTTTCCGAAAGCAACCAGCAAATTAAGTTTCATTTCCACAAACGGTTAACCATGTGATGACCCGAGTTTAGGGTGTCATATTAGTGGTATCAGAGCTGGTCGAGTCTTTCGGGATCTTTGGGAATAAGGTCTGTTGTGTTGACGTTGTGTTTTCTGAGTTAAGTTTTGTTTGAATTACTTCTTAGAAGTAATGTGTGTTAATAAGTAAGTAAGGAATTCATTTCATGGTGGTGGCCTGACGGATTTGGTCAAGTAGGACACATATTGAAGGAATGCAATGCGCCAAGGCGTGAATCGGCTGTCAATAACACCAATTCTGTTAAACCAAAGATTGCAGGGAGAGTTTATACTATGGTCAGAGCTGAGACTCCAAACTATGACGGTACTCTCTTAGCGATAATTTTCAAACTTGGGTACAATTCATACTTGTTTCGATGGATTGTGTGTGGATATGTTGAAATTATCTGTTTCTTTTAAACTTCATGGTGGAATTCTATATGTTTAGACTATCCTATTGTTGTTCAGGATAGACATTTTCTGGACAAAACTAGTTTCTCAATTGAGACTTGCTCTAGTCACTTTTACGTTTGGTAGAAAGTGATTCTGTCCGAATTCTTGACGGACCATAGTTCTTTTAAATTGTTGGGAAGGAAATTCTTGTGAGGGAAGAAACTTTCTTAGATTCAAGTTTGTAAACATGTACCGATCATATATTTTTACTTCCCTAAATTTGTTAAAGAATCTTTATGTACAAAATATTCTAGTATTCTTATCAGATTAATGAAATTCTTTTATACACTTTCTTGTGAGAGTATGACTTTGGGATTAAGAGATCCTATTCATTTTCGAGTCACGAAATTTCGAGGACGAAATTTTTTTAAGTGGGGTAGTAATGTAACACCCCGATTTTCGCAGCTTCCTAATATCGGTAATAAATATATGAACATATATATTTTTATCCGAGACTCAAAATGATTTTGGGTAAACAACTATCATTTCTATATCATGCTTTATATTATAGGGTTACGATGAAATTTTGGGTTGAAAATTCAGACGGAACTCGATCTGCGTTTTCACTGACAGTAAAAGTTTACTGCTCAGAAAACCTAATTTTAATTCGTGAACGAGACGAAAAATGTTTTTATCATATTTACTACGATACTGGAGGTTTTGAAAAATTTAGCGTAAAAATTAAAATATTATATTTGCTGCGGGCGAATACGTCGAGATATCTCTAGGAAAAACCTGTGTCAGATGAACCACGGAGTCAGCAACGGGGTTGAGGTGATGGATTTGACTGATGTGACAGACACTTATGACGATCCTATCCGCGTCATAATGGCCATAATGGCGCATTTATGACAAAGGAATATTTTGCATGGAAATGACGATTTTACCCTAGTCTCTTCATGAATTTTTCAAGCCATGCCATTGTAAAATTGGACCAAATTGTCCCTAAACCCACGGATCCCCCTCTTTAGCAACACATTTGGTAAATTTCTTCATTTCTTCATGTCATCTCCTTCCTCCAAACACAATGTTTTCTTAAGAACACATAAGAACAACCAAAGGTGTTCATACTCGCCAGATTTTTCATAGTGATTCTGACCATTTTCTATTCAGAATCTCGAAAAACTTTCTACATGAAAGTTGTTCCTCTTTCTCTCTTCTTTCCAACGACATAAAGAACATCAAAAACGAATAAGTATATTGAGAGATATGTCCAAATTACCGAAATTACTCTAAACTTTTCAAGAACACTAGAACACAAGCTTGATTTTGTGAAGCAAGTCCTTGGATTTTCATTTGTTTTTAATCTTCAAGAGGTGAATCCTATTCTCCTTCCCTAATCATGTTTATGTTCTTCAATAAGTTTCATGATTCAAAATCTATTTCATCTATGTTCATCACTTTTAAGTTTCTAGATCTAGAACTTTGAAAATTCATAACAAATTCTAGAAAAGTCTTATGATGTTGAAACCACTTCCTATGTTCTTATAATCATGTATACTGTATGTATCTAAGAGCATGTGATGATCAAAAAATTTCTTCTCTTGAAACCCATCTTGGCCGAATCCTAGAGGAAAGGATGGATGGAGTTTTTGTTCTAGCTTTTGATGTATGATCATGTCTTTCATCATACATACTTGTATACTTGTTGAATCCTAGTTGGTTCATTAAACTAAAAACCCTAGCCTCCTGGATATGTCTTGGCCGAATCTACCATTTAGAGGGTGAGGATGGTTTTGATTCTTAACTTTGTTGTTTAGCCTTAATCCATTTCCTTAAGTATATTAGGATCATTAATCCATGACTTAAGCAAATTTGGAGATTTTGAGCCACAAAACCCTAAGGAGGCCGTGACCTATTAGAGATGATTAGGTGTTTGTTTTTCTTGTTTTGATTGATTGTTTGGATGTGTTGTTGAAGGTTAATTGTTCTACGACAAACGAGGGTTTCCATCAACCAACAGGGTCCTTTTAATTTTACTGAGGAGCTTCAAGAGGTAAGGGGAGCTTACCTGAGGGATTTTCTCAATAACGATTTGCTTTTAGTATGGCTTATATGATTTATATGTGGTTGTGGTTATTTGTTTATGTTGTTTACGTTGTGTTGTTTATCTGTGTATCGGTGATTGATCTGCTTTTAATTTATTTAATTATCTGCAGTAGTATATTATATTGCTATGATGCATGATTTACCTGGTGATATAATTCTGATGATGTTGTTGAATGTTGAATGTTTAATGTTGAATGTTGTTTGAGAAGCTTGACAGTGGTCAGTGCACAACTGATTAATCAAATAAAAACTTTAACAAGCTGTGAAAATTATATTCAATGTTTTATGGGAAATGTTGGAATATAATAGCGGTGGAAAATATTATTTTGGAAAAATAATGAGTTTTGAGAAATATTATTATTTTAATGATTTATTAGTGTAAAAGAAATTTATGAGTCATGGTGAGAGCGTAATCGTGAAATTTTTTTTTGCACTGCTAATTTTTACGTAAGAAATTACGTAATATTATAAAAAGTTATTTTGTAAAATTAATATTCGAAAATATCTTATTTATAAAAAAATATATATGTATTATAAAAAAAGTCAAAGTTTGACTTTAAAACTTTTCTTGGAAAATGATAAATGACGGCAAGTTTCGAAATTATTTACGGTGAAAGTTTAAAAACAGCAGTACTTATTTTGAGAAGAGATTTAATCTGAATTGATTTATTTTTTTAGAGTTGAAGTTTCAGTAAAAGAGTTCTTGATGATTTGACGTTCTTTCGGGAAAAAAATGAGTTTCCAAAGGAAAGTGGATTTGCTATGATTTGACGTTTTACAAACGAATTTCAAGTAGAAAGGATTTTCTGTAAATGAGTTTACTCAATGACGTATTTCCGATAACTTGGATAAGTTACGGAGATCTTATTTTGGATTTGTTTTCATAGACGAAAAACGACGTAAAGGACGATATAGGACTTAGTAACCGAGATGTCGGGGTACTAGTGTTCTTATGACGTTATCCTATTTTGGATTTGTTTTTCACAGACAAAAAAATGATGTAAACGGCGATATGGAACTTAGTAACCGAGACGTCGGGGTACTTGTGTTCTTATGACGTTATAGACTTGGTGTTTAGTAGGTAGACGGTGTGTCTACTTCATGACGTAATAAACGACGGTGAAAGATTAATGATGTTTTCTATTACCTCGAACCTAAGACTGATTGCAAGGTCTAGGGGCTTTGTGATTGAGCACTCAGACTTTGAGGTCCTGTGTTGTTAATAAAAGTTGTAAAGATGTATAAAACGATGATGGGTCATAAGCTTTTGAGAGCTTTGACAAATAAAGATATAACACAAAGAAAAGTGTTGAGAAAAAAGTATTTTCTTGCATGCATTTGGCAGACGTGCCATGATCAAACGAGTGATTACCTTGCGGTGTCATGGTATATCATACCAACGATGTTCTTATTGTGCCGGGTGGACAATGAGACCCCATCAATGTTGTTATCACCTGTGCCACGATGTTGGACAGTGTGAGATGGGTTTTGGCTGTGTGCCTGTGGCTGTGTGCCGGTAACTATCGATTCTGATCAACTCATCCCGAGGTTCGAGATATCTCGTGAGATTAGGTGTGAATGTTTAGATGATGTATTGAAGTGTTCATGCATAGTTTTCCAACGTTGACGTTTGGGGTGTGAAACCCATTGATAAACGATATGCTATAATATGAATGAGTATGTTGTTATAGACATGTAAATGTGTATGTACCTTCTTTTATGTTGCGCATTTAGTTATGGTGATAAATCCATATATTGGCGTCTCACCCTTACAAACATATCAGATTCGTACAAGGGGTATGATCCTTACAAGAAGACGAAGGCTGTCTAGTTCGAGGCATGCTGTCCTACTCCTATTGGCTGTAGTGTCTGTTAGTTACAACCATCTTAGGTCCTATTATGTTAGATTATGTTTTGAGAATGAAACTGATTATGAGTTAGGTGTGAAAACATATGAGGCAGTATAGTTGTATGACTTATATACATTATATATTTAAGTGTGATTCGATTACGTTGTTGTTGTTATGAGGTTAAAAGAAAAAAAAATTATCACCATATTTTGAAAAGATGAACGTTGAGAAAACATTATTTTCCGAAAGCAACCAGCAAATTAAGTTTTATTTCCACAAACGGTTAACCATGTGATGACCCGAGTTTAGGGTGTCACAATTTAAGTCACCTTGCATTCAAAGTGTTTTCAAGTTCAAGTGCATTGAGAAAATGGCATAACTATGTTTTTCCAAACATGCAAATATGTCCATTTAACCATATCCATTTTCCAAGCATACTCTTTCCCCTTACAACTCCCCCTTTTTGTCATTATAAAAAAAATGGTTTTCAATATTTAGCAACATAGCATAAAGTGGTCATATAAAGTGATTCATTCACCAAGTAAACTTAAATCACCAAGAATCAATGTGTGACAAGATTTGGCAATTTATGCCAATGATCCTACTTTTCTCTCCCTCTTTTTTTCATAATATAAAAAATTTAATAAGGTAAAGAGAATCCAATAAATCTAGTAAGGCTGTAGCATACACATCTTCAAAGATGCAAGCATTATAAGTTCATTTCAAGTGGATTCTCAACATTCCAAATAATTATCATATTTGTCCAAAATCCAACATATGCTAATATATGCACAATAAATGTCAATTCATGAACAATGGTTGGTTATCCATCAATCAAAATAGCATTCATGCCATTTGTTTAATAATTTATTCAATTATGAATCAACACATCACAATGGCAATCAAATATGCCAACAATGTCAACAAAGTAATACAACAAGATAGTTTGTTTGACAGTAGATAGTCCAACAAGAGTGTCCATTCAAAACATTAATTCAAGCATTGCACAAAGATTACAACAAATAAATGATTTAGCAATATAGTTTGTAAACAAAACTCATTTTGCTATATTCACACTATCCAAATTGCATCACTTAATAGGATAGTCCATAACAAGACAACATATTATTTCATTCAACTTTTCATCCACATTTTATAGCATTCAAGAGCAACACTAACATAGCACAATTATAAGATATCAAAAGATAGCCATTGCAATAAAATGTGGTCCAACATCCAATATGTGCAATCGAGTGATGATGCAACATAGAACATGCACATAGTGGAAAAGCCATAACATTTTATCTCGCATTTACATTTGTCAATTCATCAAATTGCATAGTTATGCTATGTTTCATACATTCATTGAGGCACAATACCAACATTTTCATTTTAATTGAGTTTAGCACTATTTGTCTCCAAGATATAGTAGCCACTGGACATTTCATTCACAATATCAATCCAAGTATGCAAGTTGACTCAATTTACATTCACATTTGGTACCAATATGCAGTTAAAGTGGAAATTAAAATGTGCATCTCAGATTCATCCATTGTGCAAACATATTGAATATGCATGTTAAACTAAGTCAAAGTGAAAGTGTAACAATCCATTTGATATAATTTTTCATTGAGTACCAAAATGGTATATGAGCACATATAGTCAAGGTGTAGAGTCAAAGGATAGACTAGTTAAAGTATCGTGAATTCATGATACCATTTTCAAATGCGAGTGGTCAAATATTTAATATACAACAATTCTAGTCAAAACAACCAATGTGTTCAAGTTTTCATGAGATTCTTAAATACAAGTGCTAAAGGTAAGTCAATCATAAGTTTAACATCAAGTCCAAGTGTGCAAGTACAATAATGACTTTTCAGACTTTTATGCACCAACATTTTCATGTTTTGATTTTGACACATGGTACTAAGGGACATCAAACATGTTATTATGTTTGTACTTTTGAAAGAAGATTATGCTTTTCATTATTTTAATCAAGCATTACCTCACTTGAATATATACATGCATTCACTATATGATTCATATTTCATCAAACATAAACATTTTTCTACCAAATGTAAAATGTAGCAAGCTAGTATCATCTTAATAATCATGTTAAAGGTATGGTTTCTTTCTAGCAATCTTAAGTTCAAGTTTTTACATGAAAAAATTGTTTCTATTGGACTTTTCAGAATGCAATACATGTGCATACCTTCAGCTAGTTATTTCCACACATAAGGACATGTAGGAAAGTTAGAGGTTTTTGTTACCTAGGTCTTGAAGATTGGGAGGTAACTTTTCCATACTCATTGCTCCTTCTTTTGATGATCGATTTGCACATTTTCTATGTGAGGAGCTTTTGTTAATAAGTCATTTCTTCTTTGAGCATGATTTTCATTATGGGTCCTTGGCCATGGTTTCCTTGATTGCCTCATTCTAGTATGACACAATTGTTCAAAATTTTGCTTTATTGAATGTGGTTGTGTGGAGTATGAGAGGCTCCTTTCTTAAAACTGTCTCCTTTCCTTGACCACTTTGTCCATTGTTTTACAATTTTCCCTGCATATCATAAGTGGTAGAGAGACTTCTTGGTACCCATCTCAATTTGGGTCTCTATAGAAGCACAAAAGAGAGAGATGTGACCATACTTTCCATATCAATTTCTTTTTGTGAAAATCAACATCAATATTCTTTGGCTTGTCATGAAAATTATAATTGCTAAGAATCACGCTCAGATTTTCGTGACTCCTATCATTCTTTTTCATTCTATCTCAAGTAGGGAAACAATTTCAACATGAGTATGATATGATTTCTACACTTGATATTCAAGGTTGATGCAATCTTACAAGACATAGAATTTTTACAACACATGTTTTTCACCATTTAAAGTGAGATGGATGAAACATTTTGCAAGTAGTTTTGAATTTATCATTCTCTAAACTCATTATCTCATCATACTATGTATGCATTTGACAGTTCGATTTTCATATAATTGAGTTTAGCACTATTTGTCTCCAAATTTGTTTGAGCCATGTCATATTCCTATGATAATCATTTAAATTTCCCCTTTTTATAGAATGATTTGTTCATGGCCTTAATATTTTGATTTATGATTATCTACTGTAGATTTCACAAGACATAGATTTTTGACAACTTTAAGTGCTCTAAGTCCTTTCTATCTAGTCTAACACTTAAGATTCAATGATAGTTAAGCTCAAATTTGAACCATGCGAAATATTCATCATGACAAGCATATCAATCGTCAATCACAAAGATGATTTTATTTGATTTTTCTTTGGACATATGCACAACAATCATGCTCTACATAACATAGACACATGGACACTTGCTTGCAAGATATTTCTAAGCAGTGTGATTTAACTAGAGATGGTCTAATCATGTTTGCAACATTCAAATTTAAGTTTGTACAATAAACATATGAACATTTTATTTTCTTATTTATAAAAGGTAAGGATTTTGTTACCTTGATTCTTGAACTCACAATATTGTCCTTTCTTACCCATTGTCTCTTCTTGTGAAGATTGACCTTTGAAATTTCATATTGTTCTTATGAAAATCTTTCATCAAGGGACTTTTGTTTCTTTTGTCAATAATTGCAATCTCGATTTTGGGAAGCGCTTTCCTTGATGAAGTCTCTTCTCTTTGACCAAATTGTAACCCCACGGTTTTTACTGTTCTTCAATAACAGTAAATTTATATGTTTATATTATTTATTTTGGATTGATTATTTAATTGAATAGTTTGTTTTTATTAAGTGCGTTAGCACTGTCTTATTTCAGTGCATGCATGCTTACTAGACAATAATATTATGTTATTGTCACTATTAGTATTTGTTTAGAAAAAAATATTTAAAATAATATGGTTGACAGAAATTATTTTCATATTTTACTCTACGTAATTTTAGATTTGAAAATAAATTGGTTTGACATTAATCGGAGATTAAATGTTGGATCGTGAATTTTCTTAGTTGATCAATTCAACTATCAATCCCTACTTTATTTCAAAGTTTGAAAGTATATATTTTGTCACCCTTTATTTCTAGATTCAAAAACTAAAAACATTTTTATTTTTAGGCTTAATATTTATCACTCATAGTGTACCCACTAATTCAAAAAAATCAATTTTCTCTCTCCTCCCTCTCTTATCAGTCGATACCCACTCTTCCCCCTTCACTCTTTCTCTCTTTTATTTCCTTCCTCCTTTCTTTCTCAACAAGACCCACATCTCACCTTCTCTCAAACTTCATCTTCTTCTTCCCTCTCTCAGATCCGGCGCCGCCCTCCTGCCGCCGCACCAGCCGAGTCTCGGTTGCCGTTCAGCGTGGTTGATGAGGAGAAGACAAACGCGTGCCAGATCTGTCTGCGTTCGTGTGTGGGTCGCGGCCACCGCCGTAGTGACATCCCTGGCCGTCGAAGGGAGCCCCTCCACCGCCGGTAATGGTGGTTTCGAACCCAACTTTTTGATTAAGCTTCTTTCTTATTCTCCTATACAATCTTTCATCTCTGTTGTTCCTATTCGCTGTAGCGCCGCCGCGAGGAGAACCACAACCCCACCACAACATCTTCTTCATCCTTGGGTAAGAGAAATCTTATCTAAGTTGCTCATTTCAGAAAATCCCCAATCTGATTTTGAAACCCTCACCCTAACACTTTAATTTTAGATTTCAATATTGGAACTGAACCTTGTTTTATGCAATTAGGACGATCAATTAATGTTTTCCTAAACTAATTTCATGTTTCTATGAGTAAATCTCAAATTCCCTAATTTTTGTGATGAACCCTTTTTGCCCAAATTGAGTTATTAGAAAACTAGTTTTGTTTTGTTAAATTAAAGGTTGCAGATTTTTAGATTGTATGTTTTGATGATGAGTAATTGATTATTTCTTTTAAATGGTTGTTGAAAATGCTTGGATTTTCTCTTCCGGATGTCGTCATGGTTGCGTTTGCTCATATGAGCAAGTTGTGTTTTTGGGAACTGATAGGAGTTGTCTACACCTGTCGAAAGGTGTTAGAAGAACCAGGAATGAATGATCTTTCTTTTCTGGTCTTCAAAGGTAAAGAGAGTTTACATGAGGAGTTTTTGCTAGTCATGTACCCTGTTTGTGTGATTGGATATATGTTTGATTTAAAATGTGTTTTGATGTTATTTGGGAATTGTTGAACATGTATATGATGTTGTTGGATTATGTATGTATTGGATTATATTACTGTTTTGCTTGACTGTGGTTGGCTGATGGCATGACACTGGTCATTGCTTGTTAACAAAGATTAAGACATTAAAATGCTTTAACTCCGAACAGTTAAAACATTGATGTTAGTTTCTTTAACAAAGTGGAAAAAAGTTCTAATGAAGAAAGTGTTGAGATAGGTAAAAATTTAGGAGAAGAAAGAAGATGGAAAATTGTGAACAGTCTAAGAAAAATGTTTTGAGAAAGCAAAGATTTTAGAAATGGAAAAATCCTTGGAAAACCAAAAATTTTACTATTAAGTTTTACCAAAGTGATTTCTTTTTCAAAAGTGGAAAGTTTTAGACAAAAGTAATCTTTTGGATAAATCTCTTTATTGAGATTTTTGAATTTTGTTTCAAAGTTTAGAAAAGGTTATTAGTGGTTTTCTAAGTTTAAGGAAAATGAAATTTTAAAAAGAAAAGTTTATTGAAGAATGTGTTTTCTAAGCATGAAAAGTTATTCATGCTACAAAGTCTAGAAGACAAAGATGTTTTGCTTTTCAATCTAGTTTTCACCGAATGAAAAAGAATATCAATCGAAAAGAGGTGATGTGGAAAGGACCTAGTGTTCCGGATTGATGGGCTAGAGTTCCTATTTGAGTTTCGAGAGTGAGAAACAATTGGATTTTGTTTTGATTTAGTTTTTCACTGAAGGAAAACTTCTGGAAAGAGAGTGAAAGTGGAAAGGATCTAGTGTTCCGGATTGACGGTCTAGAATTCCTATTCGAGTTTCGAGAAAGTACAAAGGACCTAGTGTTTCGGATTGATGGGTTAGAGTTCCTATTCGAGTTTCGAGAAAAGATAGAACCTAGAATTCCAAGACGTCAGACTAGTGTTCGATTATGAAGGAGATTGTGAATCATGGATTTTGTTGATAAAATCCTATGTGAGTATTAAAGTTTAATCTAATACTTGATTAAAAGTAGTTGAGAGAGTAAGCCTTGACGAGAAAAGAACGATGCGAAAAAGAAAATAAAAAGGAGAACACCTTGTTTTACATGCATAGTCTGGCTTTTATGCCGATGTGGCAGACGTGCCATTGTGTATTCGATCTACAGTTTCACAAAGGGTGAACTGACAAACTGAATAGTTATGGACCAAAGACGGCTCCTTTAGTTTTTGGGTCTTCAGCGACATTCGGGTTCAAACTCCACGAAATGCTTGGGGCTTTGCAACCTCTTATCGTGGAAATCGTCTACCCTACTCGAAATGTACTCAATCAGGAACTATTCTATATTATTTAGGTGAGATGCGATACCCCGGGATAATTCGAGATCGGACCTAAATTGAGAGGCCGACCCAAAACGCATGAGACAATTGTGTTGTGGGCATTATCGCGATCCTATCATGCTCGACGAGGGGAAGTTAGGATATCCAAAGATAGTGAACTAGATAGTGAATATTGAAGTGACATGAAATGTTTTACAAAATGCATTTGATTGTCGGGAATGGATCCCTGTGTTTATGGTTATGATATATTGTATGTCATTGTGTGAGAGTCATGTATATGACTACTATGATAAAACTCATATGTCAGTATCTCACCTTTGCATTATTTCTGTTTGGTTTATTTTGTGGTATTTTGGGTTTGAGTGTACAGATGTTGCAGAGAATTTCTCACCTTCACTCGGGGATATTAGTCCCAATCCTTGAAGATGTCTGATGTTAGTTATAATGGTGAGAACCATGGGGAAAGTCATAGTTATAGGTATTATGACTCTGAGAGTCTTTTATTGGATTACTGTTATGCATATGTATGCTTACAGCTCGGAGAGCTTCTATTGTGAATAGGATGTTTATGGCTCGAAGAGCCTTTATTTTGGGATGAAAATATAAATATTTTAGCAGATGTTTTTATTTTGGGATATTGGAATTACAGAGGAGACTCTGTCGAAATTTTTTTCTAAAAAAAAGTATTGATCTGTATTTAAGTACTTATATAAATTACTTTCTGAAAGCAAACCAGCAATTATTATTTTATTTTAATATGTTATTACGAAATTAAGTTAGTCATGTAATGCCCAGGGGGGTGTTACATTAGTAGTATCAGAGCTGGTCGAGTCTTTCAGGAAACTTGGGGAATAGATATGTTATGTTTTTGTTGTGTGATCTCTAATTGGTCATTGTTTGAATTGTTTCCTTATCGAAGCAATGTGTACGGCTTATAAGTTTTTTGTTTTCTTGATAGGTTTCCACTGGTGTTACCTTGTAGGAAACCATAGCTAGTAAGTTGTGTTTTGGTTTATATGTGACACATTTGTTTATCCTTTGGGATTGTGTCAGACATTTGATGCAGTGTGTCTGTTGTAGAGGATTTTCCAGGAGTGTTCCCTGGAAATGTTATAGGTTTGCTGCTTGCGTAGGATGTTGATTTTTGATCGATCTAGTTTCTAGATTCGATTTGATCTCAATAGCCTTGTGTGTGATGTCAACTACAACGTTGGTCGAGTTAGATGACTCAATTCAACTAAAATATCTGTGGTCTAAGCAGCTTGTTGGACTGAGTGTTTTCCGTAGGAAGCACCAATGTTGTGTGATGGTTCGAAACACCGCGTAGATTTCTGACAAACTCAACAAAATGATGATCAAGAATGAGTATTCTCTGCCATGTGTAGTTGATTTGATAGATCCCTTGCGAGGAGCTGTTGCCTTCTCAAAGATCAATTTGAGGATGGGTTGTCACTGGATTAGAATGGGGACCTATCAAAGATTTTTGCGTTGTTGACTCCGCTTATGAGAAAAAAATCAACTCTTCACATGTCTGAGAGACCGACTAAGTTGTCGGAGATTGTACGTGAGTCGGAGGAAAACAAAGGAGGCAACAACATACCGGACTAAGCGTGTTTGGAAAGACCTGTGTGCTTGTTGGAACCAAGGCAAGATGATTTGAATCTTCAACCTTGGGTGAGTATCTCATGATTAAGAAAATTCTCATATGTACTGTTCATTCCTTTATGAACTTGTAAACGGATAATTGTTCCTCAAATTACTATGGTTGTATTAGACAATCACCGTGGTCAATTTCGTACGTGTAAAACTGATTTTCTAGATCTTGATTTAAAGTCTATCATGAATTAGCAATTAGTCATGCTAGTCAGTAATTTTAATTTACCCTAATGGATTTATTGTATGTGAGAATTTGTACTCACATTTCTGAATAACTCTGTGTATTAGACATTCGAGTGGATTGATTTGGTAATATTCATTGGCCTGGATATTTTCAAATTTCGTTGAAAGAATCTGTTATGACTACTTGAGTTGTAGCACAGATGGCCTCGTGGTAATAGAAGTTTCTTGATGAAACTTAGTCTTGTCACTTCTACTTTTGGTAGATGTGATCGAGTCTGATTTTTCATCCAGACTGTTTTCCTTTTAAATTGTTGATTTGTAAATTCCTTGTGCTAAGGATGAATACTCTTGGGATTAGAAATTATTCATCTTTCGATTTCCTAATCCGCTGGAAGTTCTTGTGAAAGAAGGAACTTTTGTAGAGTCATGTTTGTAAGAATGTACCGGGCATTTTTACACTCACGATCCTATTGAATAATCTTTTTCCATATTGGACACTCATGTATCTTTCAAATTGATAAAATTCTTCTCTATGCTTTCTTGTGAAAGTGGGACCAAGAAAATTCCTTTCTTGAGAATTTCTTTTCGTAATCTTTTTAAGGCCAAGTCTTGTTGTAGTTCGATAGAACTTGTTCCTTTTAGATCAATTTTAACCTATATCTTTTCCAAGCGTCATTGACGTGTGACCCATCTCATAAGTTATGAGGATGGTTACTTGATTCACATCACGATATCAAAGTTAGTTGAGTACAGTAAGAATGTAATTGACATTTGAGACATTCCTAGTTAAGATGTTGGCATCGCAATCAATGTTGTCGTGGGTTACCGAGTATCTTCAAGAGTTTTAATTAGTTCAAGTGATTGTGGACAGGTTGATGAAGTCAACACATTTCTTGCATGTTAAGATCCACTATGCGGTGGAGAAGTAAACCGAAGTATGTATCAGAGAACTGATCAAATTTCACGAAGTATCATCAAGTATCGTTTCAAATGAAGACCCAAAGTTTACCAACGTTTGTCGGTAAGGTCCGCTCTAAGTGTTGAGGACCAAGTTGAGCCTAAGCTCAACGGATCATTCTCAACTCGAGTGGGTGAGCGAGAAAATGATATGATCTTTAGGAGGTTGGTTTGGGAGTAATTGTAGTATTCGACTATGATTATCCCTTTAGCAGGATGGACAGGAAGTGACGAAAGTTTTGTTGAGGTACAGTTATGACTAGTAAGATGTGACTCCTTAAAGATCAATACCAGTGAGTGAGGCAAGTATTATAAATCAAATGTTGATCGAAGCAGAATACCGTTAAAGGAATGTAGGGTAATGATTAAGGTTTGTAGTTGAGATTAGTTGTATGAGTCTGGAGATTTACGAGAAAGTGTCTATAGTAGTTTTCTCTAATGTTGAATATGAGCAATAAAGAGGAGTTCTGGAATAAAACTAAGTTATTAGAAAATTTCAAGACTTGTGATTTTGGATAATTCAAATTGAGGTGATTCTTTTTTCTTTTTTTTTTTGGTTGTAGTTAGATGAAGGAGGGTAATCATGTTCTTTAAGATTGAAATGTGTGAATTTGATATAACCTAGAAGAGTAGGCTACACCTAAAAGGACTAAATACCTTGAGTAGGAAGTGATGCATATTATGGTAAAGTTAGTTTGATCTTAGTAATAACTATGAGAGTTGGATATGAGGAAAACAGTTTTTCTAGTGGACCAGAAATTGAGAATTCGAAGTGATTAAGTTTGATTTTGCTCTTCATGTGAGAGCAATGCATATCTTAGTTAAATCTTGGTGTAGAAGTGAGAGCTAAAGATGTAGAGTAAAGTTTTTCTAATGGATTAGTATTGAATGAAGAAGAGATTAAGTTTTAATTATTTCTTTCATGTATGAAAGATTAAGTATCAATGAGGGAGAGTATGAATTGAGGATAAGCAATTTGATGTTGAGGATAAATAGAACGAAGACTAAGTATGAATTTCATTATTAAGTTATGAAAGTCATCTAAGGGAAGGTGAATACGGGAAGTATAAAGTAGGATCTTGGGATTAAGATGTAATTAAAAGATCCTGTCTAGTTTCGAGTTACGAAATTTCGAGGACCAATTTTTTTTTAAGTGGGGTAGTAATGTAACACCTCGTTTTTTACTGTTCTTCAATAACAGTAAATTTATATGTTTATATTATTTATTTTGGATTGATTATTTAATTGAATAATTGATTTTTATTAAGTGCATTAGCACTATCTTATTTCAGTGCAGGCATGCTTACTAGACAATAATATTATGTTATTGTCACTATTAATATTTGTTTAGAAAAAAATATTTAAAATAATATGGTTGAAAGAAATTATTTTCATATTTTACTCTACATAATTTTAGATTTGAAAATAAATTGGTTTGACATTAATCGGAGATTAAATGTTGGACCGTGAATTTTCTTAGTTGATCAATTCAACTATCAATTCCTACTTTATTTCAAAGTTTGAAAGTATATATTTTGTCACCCTTTATTTCTAGATTCAAAAACTAAAAACATGTTTATTTTTAGGCTTAATATTTATCACTCATAGTGTATCCACAAATACAAAAAAATCAATTTTCTCTCCCCTCCCTCTCTTATCAGCCGATACCCACCCTTCCCCCTTCACTATTTCCCTCTTTTATTTCCTTCCTCCTTTCTTTCCCAACAAGACCCACATCTCACCTTCTCTCAAAATTCATCTTCCTCCTCCCACTCTCAAATCCGACGCCGCCCTCCTGCCGCCGCACCAGCCGTGTCTCGGTCGCCGTTCCACCGTGGCTGAGCAGGAGAAGACGAACACGCGCCAGATATGTCAGCATTCGTGTGAGGGTCGCGGCCATCGCCATGGTGACACTGCTGGCCGTGGAAGGGAGCCCCTCCGCCACGGGTAATGGTGGTTTCGAACCCACCTTTTTGGTTAAGCTTCTTTCTTAATTTCCTATACAATTTTTCATCTCTGTTGTTCCTATTCGTTGTAGCGTCGCTGCTGTCCGCCATGCCGCCGCCGCGAGGAGCACCACAACCCCACCACAACATCTTCTTCATCCTTGGGTAAGAGAAATCTTATCTAAGTTGCTCATTTCAGAAAATCCCCAATCTGATTTTGAAACCCTAACCCTAACACTTTAATCTTAGATTTCAATATTGAAACTGAACCTTGTTTTATGCAATTGGAATTATCAATTAACGTTTTCCTAAACTATTTTCATGATTCTATGAGCAAATCTCAAATTCCCCAATCTTTAAGATGAACCCTTTTTGCCCAAATTGAGTTATTGGAAAATTGGTTTTGTTTTGTTAAATTAAAGGTTTTAGATTTTTAGATTGTATGTTTTGATGATGAGTAACTGATGATTTCTTTTATCTGGTTGTTGAAAATGCTTGGATTTTCTCTTCGGGATGTCGTCATCATCGTGTTTGCTCAGATGAGCAAGTTTTGTGTTTTTGGGAACTGATAGGAGCTGTCCGCACCTGTTGAAAGGTGTTAGAAGAACCTGAAATGAATGATCTTTCTTTTCTGGTCTTCAAAGGTTATGGGAGTTTACCTGATGAGTTTTTACTAGTCTTGTACCCTGTATGTGTGATTGGATATAAGTTTGATTTAAAATATGTTTTGATGTTATTTGGGAATTATTGAACATGTATATGCTATTGTTGGATTATATATGTATTGGGTTATATTATTGTTTTGCTTGACTGTGGTTGGCTGATGGCATGATACTGGTCAATGCTTGTTAACAAAGATTACGACATTAAAATGCTTTAACTCAGAACGGTTAAAACATTGATGTTTTGTTTCTTTAACAAAGTGGAAAGACAGTTATAATGAAGAAAGTGTCGAGTTTGGTAAAAATTTAGGAGAAAAAAGATGGAAAATTGTGAAGGGTCTAAGAAAAATGTTTTGAGAAAACAAAGATTTTAGAAATTGAAAAATCCTTGGAAAAACAAAAAATTTTACTTTTAAGCTTTACAAAAGTGATTTCTTTTTCAAAAGTGGAAAGTTTTAGACAAAAGTAATCTTTTGGATTAATCTTTTTATTGAGAATTTTGAATTTTGTTTCAAAGTTTAGAAAAGGTTCTTAGTGGTTTTCTAAGTTTGTGGAAAATGAAATTTAAAAAAAAAGTTTATTGAAGAATGTGTTTTCTAAGCATGAAAAGTATTCATGCTACAAAGTCTAGAAGACAAAGATGTTTTGTTTTTCAATCTAGTTTTCACTGAACGAAAAAGAATATCAAGCGAAAAGAGGTGATGTGGAAAGGACCTAGTGTTCCGAATTGATGGGCTAGAGTTCCTATTTGAGTTTCGAGAGTGAGAAACAATTGGATTTTGTTTTGATTTAGTTGTTCACTGAATGAAAACTTTTGGAAAGAGAGTGAAAATGGAAAGGATCTAGTGTTCCGGATTGATGGGCTAGAGTTCCTATTCGAGTTTTGAGAAAAGATAGAACCTAGAATTCCGAGACATCGGACTAGTGTTCGATTGTGAAGGAGGTTGTTAATCATGGATTTTATTGATAAAATCCTATGTGAGTGTTAAAGTTTAATTTAATACTTGATTAAAAGTAGTTGAGAGCATAAGCCTTGATGAGGAAAGAACGATGCGAAAAAGCAAATGAAAATGAGAACACCTTGTATTACAGCATAGTTTGGCTTTTATGCCGATGTGGCAGACGTGCCGTTGTGTATACGAGCTACAGTTTCACAAAGGGTGAACTGACAAACTGAATAGTTACGGACCAAAGACGAATGCTTTAGTTTTTGGGTCTTCAAGGACATTCGGGTTCGAACTCCACGAAATGCTTGGGGCTTTGCAACCTATTGTCGTAGAAATCGGCTACCCTGCTCGAAATGTACTAAATCAGGAACTATTCTGTATTATTTAGGTAAGATGCGATACCCTAGAACAATTCGGGATCGGACCTAAATTGATAGGCCGACCCAAAACGCGCGAGACAATTGTGTTAAGGGCAATATCGCGATCCTATCATGCTCAACGAAAGGAAGTTAGGATCTCCGGAGATAGTGAACTAGATAGTGAATATTGAAGTGACATGAAATGTTTTACAAAATGCATTTGATTGTCGAGAATGGATCCCTGTGTTTATGGTTATGATATATTGTATGTCATTGTGTGAGAGTCGTGTATGTGACTGCTATGATAAAACTCATATGTCGGTATCTCACCTTTGCATTATTTTTGTTTGGTTTCTTTTGCCGTAATTTGGGTTTGAGTGTACAGATGTTCCAGAGAAGTTCTCAGCTTCACTCTGTGATATTAGTCCCAATCCTTGAAGATGTCTGATGTTAGTTATAATGGTGAGAACCATGGGGTCTTCCCCAGGAATATCTTTTAGTGCTACCAGCTTAGTCTATCGAGTAAATTTTTTTTGGAGAAAGTCATAGTTACAGGTATTATGACTCTGAGAGTTTTTTATTGGATTTCTGTTATGCATATGTATGTTTACGGCTCGGAGAGCTTCTATTGTGGATAGGATGTTTATGACACGGAGAGCCTTTATTTTGGGATGAAAATATAAATATTTTAGCAGGTGTTTTTATTTTGGGATGTTGGAATTACAGAGGAGACTCTGTCGAAATTTTTTTATAAAAAGAAAGTATCAATCTGTATTTAAATACTTATATAATTATTTTCCGAAAGCAAACCAACAATTATTATTTTATTTTAATATGTTATTACGAAATTAAGTTAGTCATGTAATGTCTAAGGGGGGTGTTACACAAATCATCCATCCTTTTGCAATCTTTCCTGCATATTAGAGATGGTAGAGGAACTTTTTGGTACCCATTTCAACTTGGGTCCTTGGGGGTTAGTGAATGAGCATTTCTTAGGAACCCATACCCATTTATTTCTCACATAATAATTTTTCCTATAATGGCACATATGAGAAATATGACCTTTACGATTACAATAATTGCAAATTATGGATGAAGGCTAGGTCTTTTTGAGATCATCATAGAAAAACTTTAACTTTTTAGATTGTTGACATTTCAAAATATTTTTATCAAAAATGTTCGAATTTCCATGCAAAATAGTGTTACTTCCCTTGTTACTAGCATTCACAGAATTAGAACAAGTAAATTTGTCAACTTTGTTATATCTAGAAGAAAAGTCCTCAACTTGATTTTTAAAAATACAATTTTCACAAGTAGTTGAGGTTTCACAATTTAAAGAATTTTCCTCAAAGAAAAGTATGATCGTCTTTCAAGTTCTCAATTCCAATTTCAATGGATGATATATTTTCCAAGGAATTCAAGTTTTTCTTTTCTAAATTAATCAAGCCATCAAACACATCATCATATGTATTTTGTAATCTATCATACAAAGGACTATCAACATTAGCATTATTTACCTCAAAGTCCTTTTGAACCATGTGGGTTGTTGACTGTACATAGGAATGATCTTTCTCCTCATTTTTGTTCATCAATGCTTCAACAGGTTGTTCCTTTTCTTCTTCAACTCGAACATTATCATTGTCAAGAAGAGTTGTGCTTCTTCTATCACATTGGGTATCTACTTGAGGGCATTTTTCAAGACATATTTCCCTCAATGACTTTTGCTCGTCTTGCTTTTTTATTTATACTTTCATCCGCAAAATCATTGTTAGCAAGATAAGTAGCATCAAGTATATTCATTATATCCTTCGCACAAGAGCAATCTTTAATTCTAGCATATGTATCATCATTCAAACTATTTCTCAAAATTTGCGTCGCTTTAATATTTAAGGAAATTTTTTTTATCAAATTCGTTCCATTGTGATTTGGGTTTGGAAATAAAACCATTTAGCACAATATCTCACAAATCAAAATCTATTGCTTCCATAAAAATTTCTATTCTAGCTCTCCAATAAACAAAATCCACACCATCAAAATATGGTGGTTTATAGAAATCACAAAAACTCATTTTTTTTTAAAAAATAAATAAATAAAAGGAAGCTTTTAAGGTTGCCGGGAAAAAGGATCTTTTACTCTTAAGCTGTTAAGCTTCTAACCAGAGCCAAAGCTCTGATACCACTTGTTGGTCGTGGCAACCATAACCCAAGAGGGGGGGTGAATTGGGTTTATAAAATTTTTGTCCCCTTTGTGTGACCTAGAATAATTGAGAAATTGTAAAAAGATAAAGGAAGAGAAAATCACACAATCAATTTATACTGGTTCAATCACTCCCTTGAGTGACCTACATCCAGTCCCCACAATACATTTGTGAGTATTTTCCACTAATAATCAATTCAAACTTTACAACACTTAGATCACTCTCCACTCGGATACCCCACCTCGTGCAAGAGCCTCAATATTACTCACCAAATGGATACCCCACCCTTTGGACTTAAGGATACCTCACCCCAAGATTTTCTCTCAATACAAGAAGGATACCTCACTTTCTTCTTGTAAAGGGATTCCCCACCCTTTTACAAAGAGCCCTCTTCACTTGGGATACCTCACACTTGTTAGAAATCAAACTAGAGAGATTCCTCACTCTCTTTAACCAACAGAAATCAAGCAATAAGTGATTACAAAGAAGAATACCTCAAAAGGTTGAATCAATACAAGTTGAAGCACTATGACTCTTGTGTAGGATTGGCTCAAATCTTGATTTCAAGAGTGAAAGATTGAATATTGAGGTTAGAAATTTTGGGCAAGTGTTCTTAAAGTGTTAACCTAGGGTTTTTCGGGTTGCTACTGAGTATTTATAGTGGGGTTTCAAAATATGGCCTTTTTTGAATAGCTATCACGCATTTTCTGTACCAGAAATCACTTTTTCGCGACAGGTAATCGATTACAGAAGTACTGGTAATCGATTATGAGCTGTCAGTTTGAAATATTGAGCTTTCCAGAAAGCGGGTAATCGATTACGGGAGTCGGGTAATCGATTACCACTGATACTTTTAAATATTGATTTTTCCAGAAAGTGGTAATAGATTATAGGAGTTCTGGTAATTCAATTACGAGTTGTTCTTTTATCATAAAAATGATATTTTTCAATCTAAAAACATTCTAACACTTATGAAAAACATTTTTCCAATTCTTTGAAAAAACTTAAGCCCATTTTCAATTTTAAAAACAATTTTTAATTAATTCAATTTTAATAGCCAATCCTACATTTGAGTCTTACAAATAAACCTAAGACCAAACTCAAACTATGTATACCCTTGAATATCTTCTCTTGGTATTGGATGATCTTTCTTTGATCTTGCACTTTCCTTTTCTCAATCAATTGTTTTGCTTTTGTTGCTCATCATCAAAATTAATTTCCTGAAAGTACATAGCATCCACATTCATGTCCTCCGATGGACAAACCGTGTCTGGTATGCTTGATAAGCTTACTGTCGGGTTTGGTATATTATATTCTTGGAGTTTTGAGTTGCAAAATTAAAATGGGATATAAAAGAAAAATAGTATTGTTGTATTATGTACCTGTGAGTCGTAACATTGCATGTCTGCCTTATGTGTAAGATAAATGGAATCTCATCTTATTTTATTTTGCCTATGTCGGCTGGCTATGTGCATTCTGTATTCATTTGAGAAGATTGAGACGTCGAGATGTCCCTTGACTGACGCATCGTAGAGATTGTGGTTCGAGCATGCAGGCGATATGTTGGAGATTCTAGTGGATGTCTTCCAGACTTCAGAGGGTTCAAGGAGATGGCATTAGGGTTTCAGTTATGCCTAACCTTTGTTATCTTGAGATAGGCATAATAGTCATTAGTTCGTAAGTTATAGTTTTCCTTAGAAAATGAAATGGTTTAGTCTGAGAGTTACTTTTGTAGTGACTCTAGTAGAGACTTTTGTGACGACGTCGACAGTGGACTCAAATAGAGTTTCCACTTGATCTCATCAGTTGGGTTTATCCTCCTCACGATGTACGAGAGAGGATTATCTTTTCCATTTTAGTTTGGCTAGGTGGGTATGTCTGGGAATTAATGTTACTGTTTATGGAGCTGCGACTCCAAGTATTTTATATTTTAGAAGCTGCGTCTCCTTATCTTTATGTTGAGTCTGTATATCTTTATGGCTTCTATCTATGAGTTGGGTTAGATTTTTATATAAGTGACTTTTGAACTAATAATCTCATTATTATTATGAAATATGTTATTGAACTTTTACCTTATTCCCTACTAATTATAATTATGACTTATGAAAAAGATAAATTTCCCCATTCGAATATAGCCAATTTTAATTAAACTACTTTTCGTCCTTAAAATGCCACATACGATGTAGCACTCGAGAAGGATGTTACAGTTTCTTTTTAATTATATAATATAAACTAGATCTTATTCTTGACATTATTATTCTTTTAAAAAAAAATCTAAGGTTTGTTGTTAAATAGGAAAAAGGAAATTATTAACTTAATTGTTAAAAGTTTATTAGTGGATGAATATTGTTATTTGTTTTTATTAATACTTTTAAATGACAATTAGAATACAAGCTGAGATAGTTCATTATATTTACAATTGATATTAAAATAATTAAACTTTTAAATATGGTTTCTACATTAATTATATATGCGCAAATAGCAATACATAATTCCAAGAAACAAATACTAAACATAGTTAATAACTTGATTTGCGTGGCGAAGTTGGACGACAGGCGACAAAGACGAACGGCGTGCAACGGAGACGAACGTCATGTGGCAAAGATGGATCGAGAGTATAAATCATGATCCAATGACTCTTCCTGCACCACCAAAACAGAAGTTTCATTCATTTTGCAAGATATTACCTTGAAGTTTCATGTGTGAGTGAAACTTCTTTGCATGTATCAAATGCAGTTACTATTGTAACACCCTGTTTTTCACTGTTTTAAATAACATAAATGCATATGAATATGTTTATATGTTTATTTGAGTTTTGGAAAATTATTATAAATAAACTAAGTTTATCACCTCATTCTACTTGAACGTATTGTGTAGACCATTGTGTCGGGAGTTCGGACAGTGTGCCATGATCCGTGTTGACCGTTGTACCAAGAAGTTGGACAGTGTGCCATGTATTGTGTTGACCATTGTTTCTATCGTTGACAATGTGCTATGCAAGAGCCTAATCAACTCATTTATTTGGTGAGTGAATCTCCGGGAGATTAGGTATAAAGATTAGATGTTAAACTGTGAAGTGTCATTAATCTTTTTATAAATGACGATGTTGGGGGTATGAAATCCATTGACAAACATTTTGCTATATTATGAAAACTAGTGTAGTTATGAACATGTATATGTGTATTTGATTTCTTGTGTGTCGCGCATGTGGTTATCTTATAAAACTCATATATCGGTAACTCGCCTTTGCACTATATTTGTGTGGTCTTGTCTCGTACCTTGGTACGTGACTACATGTGATGAAAAGAGGATTCCAGCTTCACTAGGGGACATTAGTTCCAATTCTTTAACATGTCAGACGTCAGACATCAGTTATAATGGTGAGAATCGTGGGAGTCTTCCCCACAAATAACTTTTAGAACAACCAGCTTAGGTTTTTGAGATGTTGTAGATTTCTGATAGTATGTATGAGTATGGCTTGGAGAGCCTTTATTTTGAATGGAATGTTTATGGCTCGGAGAGCTTTTCTTTTGGATGGAAATCTAAGATTTTCCTTTTTGTCATGTATAGTTTGTTGATGTGAATATTTTCAGAATAACACCATCTTGATGTATTTTGCATGACTGAAACTTCTGGGATGAAAATATAAATATTTTCGCAGGTGTTTTTATTTTGGGATGTTGGAATTACAGAGGAGACTCTGTCAAAATTTTTGAAAAAAACTCTAGCTTTTTATTTAAGTACATTTCAAAAATAAATAGGCTCGCCAGGCTAGGATTGTAAGTCTGAGTGCCGGTCACAGCTTAGGTTTTGAGTCGTGACAAATTTTATATACAGGACCAGAACCTATACAATGATAGATGAAAATGTGGTGTTATTATTTTAAAATATGTTTAAGTTTTACCGCAACCGCAGGAATAATTTTATACCCACTTTCATGACCTATAGAGAATTACACGAGATATTTTCTGAAAGTAAACCAGCAATTATTATTTTATTTTAATATGTTATTACGAAATTAAGTTAGTCATGTAATGCCCATGGGGGGTGTTACATTAGTGGTATCAGAGCTGGTCGAGTCTTTCGGGAACCTTGGGGAATAGGTTTGTTATGTTTTTGTTGTGTGATCTCTAGTTGGACCTTGATTGAATTGTTTCCCTGTTGAAGCAATGTGTGTTGACACACAAGTATATGTTTTCTTGATGGTTTTCCAATGGTTTTGTGTTGTGGGAAACCGTAGATCTTAAATGTTGGTTTGATTTGTGTGTGACACATTCGATTATCCTTGTGGATCGTGTCAGACATTGAAACAAGGTGCCTGTTGTAAAGGATTTTCCGGGAGTGTTCCCTAGAAATATTCTAGGTTTACGATTAGCATAGGACATTGATTTTAGACTGGTCTAGTTTCTAGATGATGTCAGATATTTGTCGCTTTGTGTAGGATGTTGCCTACAAAGCTAAATCGAGTTAGACGACTCTAATCAACTGGAAGATCTATGGTCTAAGCAGTTTATTAGACCGAGTGTTTTCCGTAAGAAGTACCAACATTGTGTTTTCCGTAACAAGTATTCTTTGTCGTGCATAATTGATTTGATAGATCAATTGCGAGAAGTTGTCGTCTACGCAAAGAGCGACTTGAGGACGAGCTATCACCATATTTGAGTGAGGACCTATCTTAGATTTTTGTGCCGTTAACTCAGCTCGTGAGGAAAGACCAACTTTTCGCATGATTGAGACACAGACTAAGTTGTTCGTGATCGTGCACAACTCAGAGGAGAAAACAGGACAAAAACAAAACAGACCAAGTGTGTCTGGAAAGATCTTTGTACTTGTTGGAACCAAGGCAAGCTGATTTGAATTTTCAACCTTGGGTGAGTGTCTCAGGATTAAGAAAACTCTTATCTGTATTGTTCATTCCTTAATGAACTTGTAAAATTGACAATTGTTCCACGAGTCCCTATGGTTGTATTAGACAATCACAGTGATCAATTTTGTATGTGTCGAACTGACTTTTCTAATCTCGATTTAAATTCTATCATGATTTATCAATTAGTCATGCTTGTCAGTAGTTTTAATTTACTTCAATGGACTCCCTGTATATGAGAATTTGTATTCACAATTCTAAATACTCATCAATGTATTAGACATTTAAATGGAGTAAGTTGTTAGTATCCAGTGGTTTGGATATTTTAACATTTCGTTATATATATATATATATATATATTTGTTATGACTACTTCTTAAGTTGTAACATATATGACTTCTTGGTAACAAAAGTTTCTTGATGAAACATATTCTAGTCACTTTTACTTATCGTAGATGTGAACTAGTCTGAAATTTTGGCAAGAATGTTTTCCTTTTAAATCATCATTTTGTAAATTCTCTGTACCAAGAATGAATCCTCTTGGGATTAGGAACTATTCACCCTTTGATTTCCTAAATCTGTTGGAAGTTCTTGTGGATGAATGAACTTTATTAGATTCATGTTTGTAAATGTGTATTGGCCATACATTTTTACGCCTACGAACCTATTAAAGAATATTTTTCCATACTGGATGTTCTTGAATCTTTCAAATTTATGAAATTCTTTTCTATGCTTTCTTGTGAAAGTGGAATCAAGAAAAATTTCTTTTCTTGAAAATTTCTTTTTGCAATCCTTTAGGACAAGTCTTGTTGTAGTTCGATAGAACTTGTTCCTTTTGGATCAATTTCAACCTACATCTTTTCCAAACGTCTTTGATGTGTGGCCCATCTCATAAGTCATGAGGATGGTTACCTAATCCATATCACGATGTCATAGTTAGTTGAGTATAGTAAGAATGTGATTGACAATTGAGACATCCCTTATTAAGATGGTTACCGAAGATCTCTAAGAGTTTTCATTCATTTTGTGAAATCGACAACAGACTTATGAGGAAGACACCTTTCTTACCTGTTAATATCTGGTATATCACGGAGAAGTTAACGAAGTATGTAGTAGAAGACTAATTAAACTTCATAAAGCATCTTCCAGCATCGTTCTAAATGAAGCCGAAAAACTTACCTCAAGTGTTGGGCAAAATCTATATCGGGCATTAAGAACCAAGTTGAAGTCAAGTTCAGCTTATCACCCTGAGTTCGATGGACAAATAAGAAATGATCTAATTCTTAAAAGGTGAGGTTAGTTGAGAGCAAATATGGTACCTAAGTATCGTTATCCCTATAGCAAAATAAACAGGAGGTGATAATAATTTTGTTGAGGTATTGATGTGACTGGTAATACAAAAACCCTTAAGCTCAACATCATTGAGTAAGACGATTACAATAGACCTTATCATGAATGAGGCAGAATGTCGCTAGAGGAATCTAAAGTAATGATCATTTACTACTCCAGTGTGTAAAGAGGAGTTCTTGAGTGAAACTATGTTGTTAGAAAAGTTTAAGAATTATGATTTTGGATAATTCAAACTGAAGTGATTCCTTTTGGTTGTAGTTACATGAAGGAGTGTAATTGTATTCTTTAAGATTGAAATGTATGACTATGATATAATTTGGAGTGGTGGAATATGTTCAAAGGAAACTAAGACTACAATTGTATACTTTGAGTTGAAAGTTGATGTAGGATGGGGTAAAGTTAGTGTTGAACTTGGTCCTCGCCGTGAGGATTAGATGTTGAAGAAGGTTTTCTAGTGGACCAATATTGAGGCGAGAAGTGATTAAGTTTTGATTATGTCTTTCGAGTGTGATAAACTAAGGTGAAATATCGAGGTTAGTGGGAATAATGTTGTGGTAAATAGTTTTAAGGATAAATAGAATAGCATAAGAATCGATCCTGTTATAGAATTATAGATGAAAGGAATGAAGCGACAAGAAATACAAAGTAGGGTATTAGGGTCAAGGTGTGATTACAAGATCCAGTTTAGTTTCGAGCAACGAAATTTCGAGGACGAATTTTTTTTAAGAGGGGTAGTAATGTAACACCCCAGTTTTTTTCGCATATGATTAAATTATTTTATTTGGATGTTTATGGTTATTTTTGTTTATGTGGTTTAGTTTGAGTAATTTAATTACTCTTTTTAAATTATTTTATTGGGTGCGTTAGCACTGACTTATTTCAGTGTATGCACGCTTACTAGACAATAATTTACGTTATTGTGACTATTATTATCTGTATAGAAAAATGTTTTAAATAATATGATTGAGCGAAAAGTATTTTCATATTTTACTCTATTTTATTTTAGATTTGAAAATAAACTGGTTTGACCATAATTGGAGATTAAATGTTGGACCGTGGATTTTCTTAGTTGAACAATTCAACTATCAATCTCTACTTTATTTCAAATTTTGAAAGTATATATTTATTACCCTTTATTTTCAGATTCAAAATCTAAAAACGTGTTTATTTTTAGGCTCAATATTTACCACTCATTTTCGTACCTACCATTAAATACTAATTAAATAAAAGTAAAAAGAAAATGAAAATGAAACTTTATTTTTCTTCCTCCTGCTGCAGCGTACACGACCTCCCTCTCCATATTTTCTTTCTATATCTCATTCTTATTCCTTTTTTTCCTTCATTTGAAATCAGCCCCAAAAACTCATCACTCAAAAACTTCCTCTTCTCTTCTCATGCACCCTCCACCTGCACCGTCCTCCCTCAGCCACGTCGACCACCACCTTGGAGCACTGTCCGACCACCACGTAGTAGGAAGAAGATGGTCGCGCACCGCCACTCGTCGCCCCACGATGCTGTTCTGTTCGACTTCACTCTTGGCCGCCGTCACCGCCACGATGAGTTTCCCAGCCATTGCCATGGTGGTTCCCACCCACCTGTTTCTTTGAACCTCTTCTACCTATTTTATGGAACCCACCTTCATTTGGGCTTTTCTGATAGAGTACGAAGTTTGCCGTCTCCGTCATGCCGCCAGCGACTCTTCCGCACCGGAGTCTTCTCAGCCACCATCCAATTTCATCTTCTTCCATGGGTGAGTGAAATCCACCTATTGTGTTTCAATTTCAAAATGCCCCAAAACTGAATTTTAAACCTTAACCCTAAGATTTTAATTTCAGTTTTTAAGTGTGAAATTAACTATGCTTTAGAACCATTGGAACTGTTAATTGATAAATTCCAATGCCAATTTCATATTCCTATGACCCGACCTCATTTCCCCCAATTTCACTCGAAAACCCCAACTTTTCATTTTACTTCAATCATGAAATTGGTTCAGTTTTAGTGTAATTAGGACTGGTAATTGATAACTTCTAAGGTTAATTTCATGATTCTCTAATTGAATCAAATTTCCCCAATTTTAACGATGGACCCTTTTTACCCAAATTGATTTTATTGATAAACCAAGTCTATTTTGTTAAATTAAATATATAGTTCTTTTGATTTTATGTTTGAGGATGAAAATTGATTTGGTGAAATGTCTGTTTGTTATCATGCTTGATTTGTGTCTCTGGGACGTTGAACACGGCTATGCTTGCTTGGTGGAGTAGATGTTTGCACTCTCGGAACTAATGTGAGCATTAAGACGAGGATCAGTCACTTGTCTTCAAGATGTAAAGGGAGTAGGCCTGAGGAGTTCTAGATAGTCATATGCTATTTTGGTGTTGTCTGCAAAATTATTTGTCGTGGTTGTTCTGTGGTTTTAATTATTTAGTTTCTAATTGGTTATGTGACTTGATGTGATTCATTGAGTTATTTGGTTATAACTGTAATGCATGCTATGGGATTATTTGTTTGGTTGATTGATTGACTGAAAGCCTGATAGTGGTTAGTGCCCAAGTAAATTAAAGATAAAAGCTTAAAAATCTTGAGGAAAGGTTTAAGGGAATGATTTAAGGAAGTGGAAGTAGATATTGAAAACCATCATATTTGATAATGTTTTTGGTGAAAGAATGATTGATGAGCAATGACGAGGGCGAAAGCTTGAAAATATTTTAGTACTTCTAAGATTTACATAAGAAATTCCATTATATTATAAAGAGTTATTTTAAGAAGTTACTTTTCAAAAACAACTTAATTATGGTATCTTTAGGTCGTTCAGGCCTCGATGTATTTGTTAGTCATGATATCTTGAGGATATTCATGTTACGGTGTGTTTGTTAGTCATGGTATCATGGTGATATTCATGTTTCGTGTTGACCATTGTGCCTTAATGGTCAATGTGCCATTTAGAGTTGACCATTGTGCCCATTGTGCCTTAATGGTCAATGTGCCATTTAGAGTTGACCATTGTACCTTAATGGACGATGTGCCATTTGTTTTGTTGACCATTGTACCTTAATGGACGATGTGCCATTTGTTCCGTGTTGACCATTGTACCAAGAAGTTGGACAGTGTGCCATGTATTCTGTTGACCATCATGCCGGGAGTTTTGGACGATGTGCCATGTGTTGTTATGACCATTGTACCGGGAGTTTGGATAGTGTGCCATGATCCGTGTTGACCATTGTACCAAGAAGTTGGACGATATGCCATGTATTGTGTTGACCATTGTGCCGGGAGTTCGGACAGTGTGCCATGATCCGTGTTGGTACCAAGAAGTTGGATAGTGTGCCATGTATTGTGTTGACCATTGTGCCGGGAGTTCGGACAGTGTGCCATGACCAGTGTGCCATGATCCTTCACAGTTCGGTGTCAATGCTGATCCTGAGAAAGTGGATTTGTGGATTCAAGAACTAGAGAAGATTTTTGAGTTAGTGGCTACTCCGGCAGAAGTCAGAGTTGTTAATGTTGTTTTCCTACTGATGGGAGATGCAAAGTACTGGTGGAGAGGTGCTAGACAGTTGCTGGAAGCTGATTTTCAGGAAATTACTTGGGATGTTTTTAAAATCGCATTCCTGAATAAGTATTTTCCATAGAGTGTTCGGATCGAGAAAGAACAAGAATTTCTGAGGTTGTACTAGAGGGATCTGACAGTGGGGGAATAGGCTATGAAGTTCGAATCACTTGCTAAATATTTTCGTTTCTTTCAAGCGCAACCAAACGAAATATGGAAATGTGAGAGATTCGAAGCTGGTCTGAGGTTCAAGATTAAGGAACCTATACTACCATTGCAGCTTAGGAATTTTCAAGCCCTAGTGGAGTTGAGCATAAAGATAGAATTGATGAGGAGGGGGAGAGATAACAAAGGAAATGTTGGAGGACCTTCTCGATTCAAGAATCAGAATCAAAACCAGAGTCAGAAGGGGAAGCAGGACCAAAAAAAGCCTTACTATCGATCACCGGGAAATAATCAGAATCAGAATCGGCAACAAAACCGTTCGAATGTTACTACAGCAAGATAAACAAAACCCTTACTATAAGTTTGAATTGTCCTATTGTTATTCAGGATAGACATTTTCTTGTTGATCTTATCTGCTTGCCTTTAATACAGTTAGATGTAATTTTAGGCATGGATTGGTTATCTTCTAACCATATTCTTATAGACTGTGCCCACAAAAACTTAAATTTGCCTAAGGATGAGGTTTCTGGATTTTTGTCTGCTAATCAAGTAAAAGCTTCTTTGAAAGAGGGAGCACAATGATACATGTTACTGTTTTCCTTAGACGTTAAGAAGGAGTTAGACTTACAGTCCATACGTGTCATCAATGAGTTTCTGGAAGTTTTTCCTGAAGATGTACCTGGACTACCGCCTGTTCGGGACATAGAGTTTGTGATTGATCTGGTACCGGGCACTGGACCGATATCTATGGCACCTTATCGTATGTCGCCATCAGAGCTAGAGGACTTGAAGGAGCAATTGGTGGAACTGATGAGGAAAGAATTCATAGACCCAGTGTGTCTCCGTGGGGAGCTCCAGTTTTATTGGTGCGAAAGAAAGACAAAACTTCTCGTTTATGTGTGGATTTTCGTCAGTTAAACAAAGTAACGATCAAGAACAAGTATCCACTTTCGAGGATAGATGACATGATGGATCAGTTGCGTGGAGCAGCGGTGTTCTCAAAGATAGACTTGCATTCGGGTTATCATCAGATTCGTGTGAAGGAAGAGGATATCCCGAAAACAGCGTTTCGAACACGCTATGGGCATTATGAGTACCTTGTGATGCCGTTCGAAGTGACGAATGCTCCTTCTATATTCATGGATTACATGAACAGGATTTTTCGTCCTTATCTCGATCAGTTTGTCATTGTTTTCATAGACGACATTCTAATTTATTCTCCTAGTGAAGAAAAGCATGTTGAACATCTCGGTGTGGTTCTTCAGATTTTAAAGGAGAAACAGTTATACGCGAAACCTGAAAAATGTGAATTTTAGTTGAACCAAGTTCAATTTTTGGGTCATGTTATATCAAATGAAGGAGTCGCGGTGGATCTGTCAAAAGTTGAAGCTGTTTTACAATGGGAAAGACCAACAACGGTAACGGAAATTCGTAGTTTCGTGGGTTTAGCTGGATACTATAGGAGATTCATCGAAGGATTTTCTAAAATAGTAGGACCTCTTACCCAATTAACTCAGAAGGACCAAGCATTTACATGGACTGGAGCGTGTGAAGAAAGCTTTCAAGAGTTGAAGAGAAGATTAACAACGTCACCTGTATTAGTATTACATGAACCTAAGGAACCTTTCGAGGTATACTGTGATGCTTCGCATCAAGGGTTAGGTTGTGTACTAATGCAACACTGGAAAGTCGTAGCTTATGCATCCAGGAAATTGAAGATACACGAAAGGAATTACCCTACTCATGACTTGGAATTAGCTGATGTGTCTTTTGTGCTAAAGATCTGGAGACATTACCTGTATGGATCAACATTCAATGTTTTCAGTGATCATAAAAGTTTGAAATATCTTTTTGATCAGAAAGAACTCAACATGCGGTAAACACGCTGGTTAGAATTTCTGAAGGATTATGATTATCAACTGCAGTATCACCCTGGAAAAGCAAACGTGGTAGCACACTACAAAAAAACAACTGTTTAGCGACCGTAATAATCGGTCGCTAAACAGTGTAAATTGGTCGCTATTTAATTTAGCGACCGAATTAGCGACCGATTAAGGGTGGTAGCTGAATACCTGGTCGCTAAGGTTTTAGCGACCGAATTAATATTTCGGTCGCTAATTAGCGACCGAAGATTCAGTTGCTAAATAATAATAAACGGTCGCTATTAGGTTGGTCGCATTTTTTGGGTAACCATTTCTAGCGACCGATAATCGGTTGCTAGTTCGGTCGCTAAATTTGGTTACTGTTAACCTATATTAGCGACGGATTTTCGGTCGCTATATCTCATCTGTAAATGTTAAATAAAGTTTAGCGACCGAATTATTGGTATCTAATTCGGTCGCTAAACTGGTTGTTATTAATTTTTTTTTAATTTTAATTTTTAAAATAAAATTTTTTTCTGATTTTCTTTAAACATTAGTAAAATTACTAATAAAACACACCAAATAACTTATGAAATATACAATCATAAAAAATAATGAATATATATAAAAAGAAAAATCCAAAATGTCGTACAAGAATCGTTTAAAGTAAAAAATATGGGGAAAAAAATCAGTCATGATGAGGGGGAGATGGAGGAATCCAATCATCCTCAGCGTCCGTCTCTCACCGACGCTCGCTAGCCGATCGTCCTCTCGCAGAGCAGCATCGGTAGCGCGGCGGCGAATCGAGGAGCGGCAGCAGGCGGCACAACCGTCAGAGCATGATCATGAGCAACTGGAGTCTGGATCCTCATCTGCTCCCACACCAGCCGTAGTGTCTGGCCCTGCTCGATGCTCGCCTGCATCAGCTCCAGGTGTGCCCGAGTCAACTATGCAATCTAGTTCGCCATCTGTTGCTCTCTCTCGCTCTTCTCCCGAAGCTCCGCGTTCAGCTGCGTGATGGTGTCCTGCATTTGGTGGAACTGCTCCTGAGGGACGGTATCGGCGCAGCAAGGAGCAGGCATGCCGGACGATGAAGCGATGAACTCGGCTCCCAGGTGTCCGAGGCCATACACGTGCCCCTTCTTGTTCCTGCCCCCGACGACCTCCAAATAAATGGCATTATCGTCGACGGAGACAGGAGAGCAGCCATCACCAGTCAAAGCCTCATCTTGTGACTGTGAGGCACGTGATATGGCATCGTCCTTCTTCTCGTTGAAGCCCGCCTACAAAGTATAGTTGAATAGATTTAGTTAAAATAATTATATCCAATATTAACAAATCATTTATAATAAATTACAAGTAAACACTAAATTATGTGTTTGCTTACAGCATAGTTACGGGCCTTGTCGTTGACCCATGTCCCCGACTTCAACTTCTTCGTCCTCTCCACCAACTCCATAGCAGTTGGGGCCCGCTGTTTCTGTGCTTTCTGCACAGAATAATATAATATTAAATTCATAAGAATAATTAAAAATGAAAACTAATTAATTAAATAGTATATTAAGTCAAAAGTTTAATGTATTACCAGCTCGTCGTAGTGGACGGCGGCTGATTTAGACCCACCGGTCCAAGCACATGCGCCACCATCAGAAGCTCGATTACGCCGAGCTGTGGCCTGGATCTCCTGGAACTTCTCGGAGCCCAAGATCTGGTCCAGCTGCCTCTTGATCTCGGGGATCCACCCACCTCCCCTTATTCTGCCCCTTCCTCAGCTTGTTCATCAGATTCTTCATAACCAGTGAGCCTTTATGCTCAAATATGTCCCTGACGAGAGCCTCTAAAGCTAAGTCCCACCTATACTCTTTCTGCAACTTACAGTTGTTAGGAAATCGTGTGTATATATATATAATGTAAATTTAATTTAAAAAACTTAATAAATTGTTACCTTAAACTCTAGAAACAACTGATCCCTATGGCCCAGTGGGATGGCCTTCCATGTAGGCCATGGACCATCAAACTTGCGTCGCAGGATCTTCGATATCGAATCAGAAGGGCCCTTCGCGGGCAGAAAGCTGCAGCAAAATTAGAGTATTAATAAATGTTATAATTAAATTTTAAAAACAAGTAAATAGAAATTAACGATACTTTATATATATTAAAAAATTAAATTAGCATACTCGTTATCCCCCCTGGGGATAAGAAGAATCCTCATGTCGGATGGACCACGACTCTCCTGTCCCGATGATGATGATGGTCCTATCGTCGTAAGTGTGGATGATGAGGGTGCAGCCTGTGTCCCGACCACATGAGGATGGGTGGGGGATGCAACTCAATCACCCTGAGGTGTCCCGTCAACAGAGGTGCTGGTAGGATGGTCTCGATCTGAAGGCTGTGGGTCGGCCGGCGAAGGGACTCTCGCAGTACTACCTCCACGACGACCCCTACCTCTGGAGGAATCTGCCATCTGTGAAAAAAATGAAAATATGATTACACAACAGTGTAAATAATACAAAAATAAATTACCTAATAAGTAGAATGACATTCACACAATGAATTATTACATAAATAAATTACCTAAGTAGAATCTCCGTCACTAAATTCACCCTCAGTCTCATCAGTATCACTTGATCGGAATGTACCTTCACTAGATGCATCCAACTCGGATTGATCCATTAACTCTCTTTCAACTTCTTCACAATTTCAGGAAATGACAGCCAGAGAATTAACAATAATGTCCGGCGTAATTTGCAACGGTACGTGGGGTCTTGAAAACTCATCATCTTGGTACGGAGCATCTTTTTCAGGCTGGTTGATTACATTATCAGTAATTATACTGCGAGCCTTTATCTTAATAACACCCAACTAGCCATGATGTCCTTCGGGATATGGCGAGTAATAAACCTGCTTCCCGCTGTTGTGAAAAAATGAATGGGTCGTACGCCTTATTATACCTTCGAGACAGCCTAACTTGAACAATACCATAATTTTTATCTATTTTTGTCCCTACGTCAAGAGTAGGATCAAACCAATCACACTTGAAGATAACTAATTTCATCACGGGGAAACCGGTATAGTCGAGTTCAAGGATGTCAGTTAGAACCCCATAGAAATCATCCTTTACATTGCCATCAGTGGCTCGCACACAAACACCGTAGTTACACGTCTGCATTCCTTCATTCCATGTTTTTGTGTTAAATTTATATCCATTTACAATATAAGTATTCCATGATGTAACCCATCTGTTAGGCCCCCATGCCAAATTTGTCAACAATGGATTTTGAACATTGTTTTCTGGATCTAGTACCTAAACAATCAAATATTACATTATTCTTATACATGCTATATATTTAAGGAGATAAAATGTATGCTTCAAAAAATGAAGATGCTGAACGTACATATTTACTGAACCACGTAGCAAAGTGAGAAGTAATTTCTCGATCAGCCTGATCGTTTGAAATGTCAGGTTGGAGATCCCTTAGAAAATTGCCGTACATCCTACATATGGGAGATTAACAGCAGGACGATTAATAATAATAAATGTCAATTGAACTGATTAAAGACGTTGTAGAAACTTACTCTAAATATGGCGCCACCTCTTCACAATTTTGAAGGATATACAGATGAGCAACATTAATGTCACGCTGCTCCAAGAAATATCCTTTTGATTTGCCACTAAATCTGCCCGGATAGTTGAATATTGATATAGGAGGACTAGTTGAACATCCTTCGTCCGAATCAACGTTTCTAGGCATCCTTTTCCTTCTCGTGTTAACTTCGTCCGGATAGTAATAAGAGGCAAAAGTGGAAGTCTCCTCTACTAAGTATGCTTCACAAATGGAACCCTCCACTCGTGCCTTGTTCTTGACTTTGTGTTTAAGGGAGTGCAGGAACCTATTAAAGAGGGATACATACAAATAATTACTAGTTTTAGGGAAAGCTAAACTACGCTCTCGTGTTCGTGAATTTCATATGTATTAAGTAAAATAGTTGATGTTGTTTACCTCTCAAATGGATACATCCAGCGGTATTGGACTGGGCCACCAACTCTTGCTTCGTAAGGTAGATGAACTGGCAGGTGTTCCATGGAATCAAAGAAACTCGGCGGGAAGATTTGCTCTAGCTTACATAACAAAACGGGTATCTTGACTTCCATATCCTTTAATTGATTCACATTTAGTGTTGTCGATGTAAGCTCCCTGAAAAAGTGGCTAAGCTCAACAAGTGGGTTCCAAATTTGCTTCGGTAATGCGTCGAACGCAATTGGAAGCAACCGTTGCATGAACACGTGGCAATCATGACTCTTCATTCCATGTAACTTTGCTTCCTTAATGTCAACACATCTACCCAGATTGGAAGCATACCCATATGGTAACTTTAGTTCTTTAACCCACTTACAGACAACCAATTTCTGTGCTTTGCTTAGTGTATAACTTGCCTTCGGTTTGATAAGTCTGCCACGACCACCGTCTTGCAACTCAAGCTCCTTCCGATTACAAATGTCAGCCAGGTCCAATCGGGCTTTATTTGTATCCTTTGTCCTCCCCTTGATGTCCATCACAGTGTCAAACACATTCAAAAACACATTCCTCTCAGTATGCATGACATCAATGTTGTGACGGAGTAGCTGCGTCCTCCAATACGGCAACCTCCAAAATATAATTTGTTTTGTCCAATTATGGTTGACGCCATAATCAAGAATATGTTCTCCTTGGGTTTCATGGACGAGTGGTAAGTACTGTACTCTGCGCCATACATTAGGACCAGTCAAACGTGGTGGAGGCGGTGTTCTCTCCGCACAACGCTTCTTGAATGCATTCTTGTTCCGCCTATAAGGATGATCTTCCGGAAGGAATTGACGATGACAATCAAAATATGAGATCTTTCGACTGTGTTTATGCGTGAATGCCTTCGATCGCTCCATACATATTGGGCATCCAAGCTTCCCCGCGGTCATCCAACCCGACATCATCCCATAAGCAGGAAAGTCGTTGATCGTCCACATTAAAGCTGCTTTCATGATGAAATTTTGCCTCAAAGATACGTCATATGTCAACACACCATCATTCCACAGCATTGTCAACTCATCTATCAGTGGCTGCAAGTACACATCAATCTTACCTTTTGGATTAGACGGACCTGAATTATGACTTCGTAGGAACATAAACTCCCGCTTCATGCACATCCCCGGGGGAAGATTGTACGGAGTCAGGATAACCGGCCAACAAGAGTATGCTTTTCCAGACTGCCCAAAAGGATTAAATCCATCAGCAGATAACCCCAATCGGACATTGCGAGGGTCCTGCGAAAATGCCATATGAACCCTATCAAAATGCTTCCAAGCTTCTCCATCAGATGGATGACACAAGATATCTTGCTCCCTCTCATGCTCACTATGCCACCTCATGTGAGCTGCAGTGGCCATCGAAGAGTACAATCTTGTAAGTCTTGGCACGAGCGGAAAGTACCACATCTTTTTTAGCGACCTCTTCTTCTCAATGCCCATCCTAGTGGTTGTCTTATACCGATCCGCACCACAAAATTGACAACACGTTATACTTTCCGCTGAATCATCCTTATAGTACAACGTACATCCATTCGAGCAACAATCAATTTTCAAACACCCCAGACCCAAATTTTCCATGGACTTCTTAGCATGATAAAAACTTGTAGGCATCCGATTGCCTTCCGCAACGCCTTGACACCGACCTCTTTGAGGCGATTAAAACAGCCTTCTTGCATATTGTAGTCGATTTGATACTCAACCATTCCATGCACATCGACAACTCCGTACTCCTCGACATCCTTCCCACAATGGAGATCGTGCAAAGACTCAAAGATATCATAGAATCTTTGAGCTTCGGGATTCGGATTCTCCTCTATGTATTGGGAACCCATTCCACCATCTTCTCCCCCATCTTCTTCTAGTACAACACCAACCGATGGTCCAGCATGATCCATTATCATCTGCTCGTATGGATTCAATTCTTCCCTCCCGTCACCACTTCCATAGTACGAACCTTCAGCCACAATCGGGTTTAAGTCAGGCAACGTCTCACCATGGTTACTCCACCAATAGTAATCAGGCATGAAGCCCTTCTCATAAAGATCGGCTACAACTCCATCCACACTTTTGAAAGATTGACACTTGCATCTTTTGCAAGGACACCTCAATTGATCACCGCCCAGCTGTATAAATCTCTCCTGGCTAACAACAAACTCTATAAACTCACCCACTCCAACTCTATACTCTTCCCTAAGACGTTTATTCCGATCCAACCTACGATACATCCATTTCCGATTCTCCGGAATATCCATTGCTGGCAATTAAATAGCCTGACCAATCCTACAATAACACTTATATATTACGGTGCATTCCAATAACTCCATCAATCTCGTTCTTATGACAAGGTATGAACCTATCCCATTCGAGAAGAAACCATTGTCACACTCGGCTACTAATAGTTATTCCCATATTCAAATACCTTATACTTGACAAAATTTCGGCAAAGATCTCCCATCGGTCTCCAAGTTACACGACTCGAGCACGGTCGAATCACCGCGATCAAGTATGCACCAGGAGAACAAAAGGAAATGCATCAGACCGAGATTTCAACAAATATATAAGGCATTTGAACATTGAAATGACTATTGTACGAGTGTGAAAAAGGTTTTTTCCCAAACTGTCCCAATTGGACAATTCAAGATTCAATACAATGAGCATGCATACCTTGATAAGTTACGCATGCTCATTAATATTGAATTTCAAACAGGAAACTAAGGCTTTCGTAAATTAATTATTAACTCTAACAGAAAATAAAACCATTAACCTATAAATATTGCAACATTGTTGAGTTTATATAAATTGCAGCGTAAATCAATACAAACTTAGATTAAATATTGTAGCAAACATCCTATTGAGCTCCGCTCTCCACTAACAAGTAGCAGTTAATTGTCAAACACATGCATAATTTCTAAATTATCAAGACACACAACCAAAGCATCCTCGCCTTTCGGACAGGATCACATCCTATTGAGCTCCGCTCTCCACTAACAAACAACACATATTGACAAACACATGCAGAAACATTAAATTATCAAAGCATACAATCGACAAGATCACATCCTATTGAGCTCCGCTCTCCACTAACAAACAACACATATTGACAAACACATGCATAAACATTAAATTAATTATCAGCATACAATCAGACAAGATCACATCCTATTGAGCTCAGCTCTCCACTACCAAACAAGACGATAATTCACATAATACATTACACTGAGTGTTCAGAGAACTGACCTGAGAGAGAAAACACAACTGAGCAAGGATAAGTGGAGGAGCCGGTAGAAGAATATGACAACAAGGACCTATCGTGCATAAATGAAATTATTCATTTCAAATCAAATCACTATTCCAAAACCAAGGAAAATATTTGCTAATAGAAATCAAAGGAAAAGAAACTGAGTCATTGTTTTGAAGTTTTTGGTTTCTGAAATTAGGTGCTTTGAAACTATGGAGAAAGATGGTTTTGGGGTTGGCTAATATCAAGATTCCTATGTAGTCTTTTAAAATCCACAAGATTCTTTTATACCAAAATAATCTTTTAAAATCTCAATCCAATACACCAATTTAAATTGAAGGGTAGGAATATAGAGCAAGCCTTTTAAACTTACTCTTGAACCAATAGAAAACCAAACTTAATCCCTTGTATGCAGTGACCTGAAAAATAGATATTATTCCTTCCTACTTTTGTTCACTTGTGGGCCATGTTTCTTACTTTCACTTTCCATTCTCAGAAAGTGTTGTCCATTTGAGTTCCTCTGCTATACAACTTTGGAAATAATATTACCACACTTTTTTCCTTAGACAACCTTTATCCCCTCACATGTTATAAGTTTCCTGTGCATGAATTGCACATAATTTATATAATAATGTACTCAAAAAATTTATATGATAAAATTAAAGTGATGTGCCAATATCAATTTCCTAACTGCATTAGGTTCCGAATTGATCCTTCAAATTTTAATCCAATATGCATTCTTATTCGTTTGTCGAGTAAAAGTGGAAATCATATTCTCAAATTTGACAGTCGATATATATATATATATATATTTATATATATATATATATATATATATTATATATATTATGACTTTGTTCTGAGAATCTGATATCCCTCTCGACTTGGAAGTGCCAAAGCCCATCTAGCCATCCTTTATCTTTGTTCTAGAGGAAAATTCTTAAAAGTTAGAAGCCTAATAAATCTGTAGTTCCACAGCTTCTTAGTGTCATTTTATTAGTCCTCAATGTACAATAGGCATAGTTCTCTAGCACCCTAGTACGTGGGGTTGAATGTTATGTATGGTAAAGTATGCAGACAAAGACATGAGGGAATGTCTTAGTTGTTTGTATAAGGAGAACTTAGAACAAAAATTCTATTGACTAGAGCACAATGGCATACAAGAGAATGTTAAAAATAAAATTGTAGGAAGATGCTTCCTGTTGGACTGTTTTGGAGGTAAAGAATACAATAAGAATACATTATGTTTTGTCTCCTTCAATAAGTTTGGTACTTATTCAGCCCCCATCCTTTAAGAAGGAAGATGTACCCTGAACTTTTCATGCTTAGCACAAAAACACAGGCCCCACCTTCTGGAATCCTAAGCAAGAGGGACTAAATGATAAAAGGAAAGCCAGAACTGTCCTTGCTTTTATACTTACATTCGGTTAATAAATATAGTACTACAACATAGGACCACTTCCCTTGCCCTTGACTTGTACCATGGTTAATGTAGCGGATTCTTGTGCATGGAGTCAGTCCATTTTTCATTCCTTATATAACCAGCCTTTTAATTTTCTGTACACTTGTTCTTATCCATGCAGGAGTAGAATTTTTACTAATAAATGGATGCTCTAAGGATACAGCCATGCATTTAGACCTATATGATATATGTGATACTCTAACAAACAGAAAATGGTCCCTTGTTGGCCAATAAATAAATTACTTTAGGTTTATGTATGATTGATCTGGCCATACAACTAGGAACTGTAATTGCAAGGCATATACCATGCTAAATCACTATGAAAACAATTTAAAAAGTGTATTAGTATCTGATTCTGTTTTAGTTAAAACCATGCATTCCACTGGCAATGCATGTGTCAACTGCATGCAAATTTGCATTATTCAATTGGAAATTCTACTAATGACATTCAAATGAATAACAACTAATGCAGAATAAATTTGAGTGTATGTAAGTGATAAAACACAAAAGCACTTGTCATCAGACACAGATAATAGAAGTAGAGGGCTATATATAAACCGTATCAATAGATACGCATTCATCAAGTGCTAAAGTGATCAGCAAGATAAACATTTTATAGACAACTTATAGAAACCATATAAAAAAAGGCCAAAGACTTCTTGAACAATATCTTCATATCACTTCTCCCTGTTCTTGTTCTTGATTCTGATTTTTGAGAATATGTAATAAGGCCAGGAGATTCTGTGAGAGACTTTGAGAAAAGTTAAAGCCGAGTTCTTAAGTAGTTTTCTGGCATGTGGACTGGAATAATTTAAGCAAGTAGATTGATTTGGTACTTTTCCATCTTGATATCTAGTTTACATGGCCATTCCCCCCAGAATCTCCTTAGCTGAATCTCCCTTACCCTTGCTACCAAATATCCATTCTGTTATAGAAACAGAGAATGAGAGAAGAGGAGAGAAGACAAGGTAGCTTACCCTTGGTGGTGGTGGTGTCACCGGAGCTGCGGACAGTGGTGGCTCAAGGGAGGCGGCTCAGGTGCGCTACAGAGACAGACAGAGAGACATCAGAAAGAGAAAGAGAGAGGGGGGGGAAGGTGGAATCACTCACCAGAGGTGCGTGGCCTGGCGGTGACCGGAGCACAGACGTCGCGTGGTGGCAGGGAGGAGAAGAGCGTGCAAGGGAGAGAGAAGAAAAGAGAAGGAATGAGAGAAATGGGGAAGAAAGGGGAAGGGCTCGCGATTTAGGGGTTTCAGTTTTAGCGACCGAATTATTCGGTCGCTATATCGGTCGCTAATTTGGTTAGTTTTAATTTGAATTTGTAATTTTAGCGACCGATTTAAATTTTCGGTCGCTAACACGCGCAATTTTATTTTTTTAAAGCGCCTTTTAGCGACCGAATTAATATCGGTCGCAAATATAAATACAGTTTAAAGTGTGAATTCATAAATTTAGCGACGGATATATAAATCGGTCGCTAATATAAACACATTTTGACCGTTGCATTTAATTCGGTCGCCATTTCGGTCGCTAACAATTCATAAATTTCTGACTTTTACTTTCCTTTGATTAGCGACCGAATTAGCGACCAATATCTCTGCTACGCTCTCTTTCGGTCGCTATTGCGGTCGCAGAATCAACTCTAACCAGTGTTTCATGTAGATCCTACAATCGGTCGCTATTTCGGTCGTAAATAGCAACCTAAAAATTCGGTCACTATTTTCGGTCGCTAAATTACCTTTTTTTTGTAGTGGCAGATGCCTTGAGTAGAAAGTCTATACATGCGTCTACGATGATGGTTAAAGAACTAGAATTGTTATAACAATTCCGAGATATGAGGATAACAGTTGAGATGTCGCCAGGAAAACTTTGTGTAAGTATGATTACTATTTCCAATCAATTGATGGAACAAATACGAGAAAAACAAGAAGGTGATCATTACTTACAAGGAGTAAGGCAATTAGTACGAAAACGAGCGGTAGCAGAATTTCAAGAAGAAACAGATGGAATTCTAAGGTTCGGTGAAAGGATTTGAGTACCTGATGATGCTGAACTTAGAAAGTTAATTTTGGGAGAAGCTCACAAGAGTAAATTGAGTTTACATTCGGAAGGTACCAAGATGTATCAAGACCTTAAGATATTATATTGGTGGTATGAAATGAAAAAAGACGTAATGGAATACGTAGCTTCATGTCTAGTCTGTCAGAAGGTCAAGATTGAACACCAGAGGCCTGCTAGAAAGCTACAACCTTTGGACATTCCAGGATGGAAATGGGATGGAATTGCAATGGACTTTGTAACATGTTTTCCAAGTACACGAAAAAGGTACGATACCATTTGGATAATAGTTGATCGATTAACCAAATCGGCTCACTTTTTACCTATTAACATAAAGTATCCAATAGAAAAGTTAGCCCAGTTGTATATTGAAGAGATTGTCAGATTACATGGTTTACCTTTGAGTATTGTTTCAGATCGTGATCCGAGATTTACGTCAAGGTTTTGGCAAAGTTTACAAGAGTCGCTGGGAACGAAACTCAGATTGAGTTATCCTTATCATCCACAAACAGATGGCCAATCAGAGAGGATAATCCAATCGCTGGAGGATTTGTTGAGAACGTGTCTGTTGGAACATACTGCAGGATGGGATGAATTTTCGTCATTAATAGAATTCAATTACAATAACAGTTTCCACTCGAGCATAGGAATGACACCCTATGAAGCTTTGTATGGTCGAAGATGCATAACACCTTTGTGTTGGTACGGTGAAAGTCTACTATTGGGACCAGATATCGTGCAACAGATGACAGAAAAGGTGAAAATGATTCAGGAGAAAATGCGGAAGGCGATCATGTATTTTTGAGAGCCACACCAATGACTGGGGTTGGCAGGTTAATCAAATTCAGGAGATTCACACCTAAATTTATTGGACCTTACCAAATTCTTTGTCGGGTAGGTCGAGTAGCTTACAAAATAGCTTTGCCACCATTTCTTTCCAATCTCCATGATGTTTTTCATGTATCACAATTAAGGAAATATATTCCAGATCCATCTCACGTAATCGAACCCAATATAGTACAATTAAAAGAGAACTTATCTTTTGAGACTACGTTGGAATACCCTGAACTTTTTACAGGTACATAATTTCGAGGACGAAATTCTTTTTACTGGGGTAGTATTGTAACACCCGGTTTTTCACTGTTTAATGTTTTTATATAGGTAAAACAAACAAAAAGGTTTATAATTTTTTTTTAAACCTAGAAAATGATTTTGGATAAACCAAAGTCATATTCACATTCAATATTACCATTGAATGCCACGATTAAATTTTAGGTCGAGAATTCAGACGAAAACCGGTCTGCGATTTATTGACAGCAAGATTTTACTGCTCAAATGACCTAATTTTGACTCTTGAACGAAACACTTAAGATTTTTATGAGGTTTCCAACTTCTTTGGCTATTTTAATTTTTTTCACCTAAAAAGTGAAATAATAAATATTATCCGGGCGTTTTACGAAATCGGGTAATTAACGGAGCTGAGAACGGGATTTGTGGGACCCGATAACGGATAAATAGGATGTCAAATCATGATGAGTCATTGTGGATGATTCATAAAGATAATATCCAAGAGTGATGATTACATTTTAGGGGAAATGACCATTATGTCCTTATGGATGATTTTAATTACAAATTAACCTAAAGCAGGATTACACCTTTGTCCTTGGATTTTTGCATGGTGGACCTTCCTACCCTTGAAACCCATGGCCCCAAGGCTAACAAGAGGCCCAACTTCACACCTTATTAAGGATCACTTCATCTTCTCCAAGAGTTTGCTCTTTTTTTCTCCATTAAAGTGTTAGGTTTCCATAGCTCATTTTGAGAAGAAACTGTTAGATTTCTTGCCATTTTCTTGATTCCAAGAGGTAAACCATTCTCATCATACTTATTTAGCATCATGTTCTTAACTGAATTTTCCATTTTGAAGTCTTTATCAATATGATGCATTTTAGGGTTTCTAGATTCAAAAATTCATAGAAAATCGTAGGAAAATCCATTTGACATGAAACCAATTTCTGTAATCCTATTATTACCTCTATATTCTAGATCTAGAAGCTTGAACCATACAAAATTTTCTAACCCTTAAAACCTAGAGAGGCCGAACCTATACTCTAGAAAACTAGGGTTTGTTCCAATTTTTCCTAACTAGTTTGTCATGATACAATCTTATTAGTTGAATAGGTATTGAATCTATATTGTATGAACCAAATGAAGGTCTCTAAGTCATTTTATTGATCATGTCCTAAATTCATTTGATGAGGGATTGGAAGATTTAAATTCAATCTTTGGTCAATAACCATTGATTTTGGTTTTTGAGTAATTAGGAGTGATCAATCCAAAAGTTTAGAATTTTTAGAGATTCCTAACCCTGAGGGAAGCCCTAGACCGAAACCTAGATGTAGTAATATAGGTTTGATTAAGTTATTTTATTGTTGATTAGTTGTTGTGTTTAATGAAGGATAAAGTTAGATTACCGTTTATGCGCTTTACCGACACTGCGGGACTTGTCAGAAATTATTCACTGAAGAAACTGTGTTTTTGAGGTAAGGGGAAAGCCTGAGGGATTTTTTCGATAGCCATGTGTAATTGTTATTGTGTGTCTTAATTATGGTGTGTAAGTATTTATTTTGTAGTTAGCATTATTTGCTTATTGATTATCTACTGTTAATTATTTGATTTAACTACATTTAATAATTTGTTGTATTTGGTGATATGTTTTAAATTTCTAAGTGTCATGTTATTGATATGAAATAATTGTTGATGTGGATTGTGAGTTTGAAAGCCTGACAGTGGTCAGAGCTCGATTAAATACGTGGTTAAAAACACTTAAAAGCTTTTTATGAAATGATGAAGTTAATTTAGGTGGAAATAGTAATATAATATTACTCAATTAATTATTTGGTATGGGAATTTATGAGAAATAATATTATTTTAATGATTTAACGGCGAAAGAGCATTTTAAGAGTCATGGTGACGACGTAATCGTGAAAATATTTTAGCACTGCTAATTTTCACCCAAAGAATTTCTAAATAATAGAAATTATTATTTATGAAAAAAAAGTTTCAAAAATAACTTTGTTAAAGTGTCATAAAAATTAATTTACAGTAAGGAGTCACGTTTTAGCCTAATTGTGTTTTGAAACGGTAAACGGCGGACAATTCCGTCAATATTTAAGAAAGTATTCTTAAAAATGTGTAATAATTAATAATATTGATAATTAGTTTTAATTGAGAATTTTAAGTTCAAATTAGTGAGTTTTAAATAAAATGAATTTCCAACGTAAAAGGATTTTCGGTAAACAGTAGATTATTTTCGTCAAAATTAAGAAAGGTTTGGTTTTACTTCGGATTTTTACAAAATAAACATGGTTAAAGTTGTATACGAACCTAGCCGCCGAGACGTCGGATCTAGTGTTCTTAAAGATATGGCCCGAGGCCCAAAAAGTGGAATAATGGACTAGAAGTCCTATAATCAGTGTATTGGTTTTGTGCACTAAAATCTATGTGTCTAAGATTGGTGCATCGGTCTAGATTCCGTGATTTGCACACTTTTGACTTAAGGTCAGTTTTGGTTTAATTGAGATATTAAACTTAGTAGTTTAAGAGAATGGGTTGTCGCGAAACCTTTTAGTCCCGACATATAAAGAATGAACACAAAGAAAAACATCGAGAATAAAATGTTTTACATGCATCCCAAGGCAGACGTGCCTTTGCATTGTACTAGAATGCTTGATGGCAAGTATTCATGCAGTTTGCGTCACTATGCCATGATGGATATACGACCACGAAGACTATGTACTAAGAGTAGTCACCACTTTGCCTTGAGTTGGACTGTGGAATGGTCAATAGAACTTTGCCATATCGGGCATTGATTCTGCCTTAATTGGCAACTAGAGCCTGATCAACTCATCCATTGGTTGATTGGAGCTCCGGAGATTAGGTCTCAAAGTTAGTTGATGAATATTGAAGTGTCATGGTTTTTAAAGCGGTTACGACTGATGGGTATGAAACCCTTTGAGATATACATTGTTTTTGTCTTTAATATTCATGATTAAATGGTAATTGAGAGTCGTACATGTGGTTGTCATTTTAAAATCCATATATTGGTACTCACCCTTGCATGTTTTATTGTTGTTCTTCTTTCTGTATGGATATTCTATTATATGAGTATAGATGGACCCGGCGATGCCTTTGGCCCATACGGGGGTCCGGTCCCTCCACTTTGAAAATGAGAAAATATAAATGCATGGGTCATCCACCCAGGAGCCCATAGCGTCAGGTATACTGGGCATGTGTGTAGCACCCTCCTTGGGTCATTACATGGTTAACCCGTTGCAGAAAATAAATTAAAAGAATGTTTGCTGGTTTCTTTCAGAAAATAATATTTTCTCAACATTTATTCCTCTAAAAACACGGTGATAAAATTTTTTCTTTACAACATCATAATGACAACGTAATCCAAACCATACTTAAATATATGAATATATATAAAGTCACACAACCATACTACTTTGTCTCGTCTTCACACCTAGATCGTCATAAGTAAAATTCATTATTGGATAACAACACGCTACCTTAAATAAAACCTTAGCTGGTCAAAAACTAACAGGCACTATAATAATAAGAGGTAGCATCAGCATGCTCCGAACTAAGTAGCCTTCTTCTTGGATGTGACATATCCCTTGAGCGGCTGATCTGAACTCCCTGATATTAATGCAGCAAAGAGACCACTAATAAAACATGCAAGAGTGAGAAACCAACATATGGATTTAACTAGATGACCACATGCATGACACCACAAAACATATTCATATATATACATGTTGATACAGTATAAGTATTCACAGCAAGGCATATAATTTATCAATGGGTTTCACACCCCAAACATCATCATCTGAAAAATTATGCATGAACACTTCAACATTCATCGACTAACATTTTACTTAATCTCCGGAGATCCCAACATCGTTTAAATGAGTTGATCAAGCTCGATTTCCAAATGATACGTCGAGACATGCATGACTAACAATACGTCGAGACATGAATATCTTTAAGATACCATGATTAACAATTCATCGAGACATGAATATCATTAAGATACCATGATTAATTCGGTAGGCACGTCTGCCGAATATGCATGTAAAACACTTTGTTCTCGTAATTTTTCTTTGTGATCAATATTTCCTTTGCCGAAGTCCAAAGCTTGTGACCAACATAGTTTTAACATTTTAAAACTTTCATTAATAACACAGGACCTCAAAGTCCGAGTGCTCAATCACGAAACCCCTAGACCGATGCACCAGTCTTAGGTTCGTGGTAATAGAAACATCATTTATCTTTTACCGTCGTTTATTACGTCGTGAAGTAGACACACCGTCTACTTGAACACCAAGTCTATAACGTCATAAGAACACTATCACCCCGATGTCTCGGTGACTAAGTTCCATATCGTTGTTTACGTCTTTTTCGTTCTGTGAAAAACAAATCCATTTTCTTTTGGAAATTCCCTTTTTCCCCGGAATAACGTCAAATCGTCAAGAACTCTTTTACCGAAACTTAATTTTTAAAAAGTAAATCAATTGAGATTAAATCTCTTTTCAAAATAAATACTGTTGTTTTTGAACTCCTCACCGTAAATAATTTCGAAACTTACCGTCGTTTAGCATTTTCAAAGAAAACTTTTTAAGTCAAACTTTGACCTTTCTTCTAAAACAATTTTCTTATATAACAAATAAGGTATTTTCGAATATTAATTTCACAAAATATATTTTTATAATATTACGGAATTTCTTACGTAAAAATTAGCTGTACAAAAACAATTTCACGGTTACGCCCTCAACGTGACTCCTAAATTACTTTTACACTCATAAATCATTAAAATAATAATATTTTCAAAATAATTAATCACATCATAATATCTTCCAATATTTCTCAATTAACTATTGAATATTCCTCGTAAAGTCTTCTTGAAGCTTTTATCTGATTAATTCATTGGGCATTGATGACTGTCAGGCTCCTCAAACAACAATCAACAACATCACAGTAATATCCCCAGGCAGATCATGCATCACAATAATACAATATATAACTGCAGATAAACAATTAAAATCAAATAACTATTCACAGATAAAAAAAATAGCACAACTCAAACCACTTAAAGCAAACACCTCAGATAAACAATACGGACAACAACAGATAGTATGTAGCCATCGGAAAAATCCCTCAGGCAATCCCCTCTAACCTCTTGAAGATTCGAACTAGTAGTTTCAAGTAATCTCCCTATCTCGATCACGTTCTCCTCCGTCGGCTTAAGTCAAACTAACTCGATCAATTCCTTCAAATGAATTGCAACCAAAATAAATCAAATCAAACAACAACATACTTAAATCATGAAGGCTAGGTTTCAGTCTCTTTAAAATTTCTAGGTTAGGAAAGTTAAAATTTTCTAATTTAGGGATTTATGATCCTTAAGCAACTTAAACATGATTAAGTCCTTAATCTAAGATCATAAACTAAGAACTTTGAATGAAACTCATCAAGCTCCAAGACTAGGGTTTCGGTTTTCTCAAGGTAAAAAGGCTAGTTATTTTTGAAATTTTATCAACTCTTGGATTCAATCAACATACATGACATAGAGTTGGATTCAAGTGTCACAAGACAACTTTTGAATCCAAACTCATATAACCACAAAAATTAAGGTTTCGTCTCTTTTGAAACAAATAAGCTAGGGTTTTATTTTTGGTTTTCAAATCACTTATATACAAGAGCTATCATGATATCAAGAGATTAAATCATGAATCATGGCTTAAAATTGAAACAAAATCCAAGAACACCCATTTTAGAGGGTTTCGGCCAAGCTTGGAAAAATAGGGAAGAAATTTCTCATGATCACATGCTTCTATATGATGAATATAGAGATGATTATGAGATCATAGCAATTGGTTTCAAGTCAAAATGATTTTTCTAGAATTAGTTGTGAATTTTTGAAGAAAGCTTCATGAATTTGAAACAAAATGAAGAACATGATGATCAAAGGCATAAACTCAAGAATCTTGTGAAGAGAGACTAACAAGATTAAGAGAGACTACCTCTTGATGATCAAAGAAAATGATGATTTGGATGATGTTCTTCACAAAATCACCTTGATGTTCCAAGTGTTCTTGAGAAGTTTAGAGAGAAAGATGGAGATGAAGAAGATTTAGAGCAGTTTCAGTAATTTCAACATATCTCTCAATATACTTATCTGTTTTTGATGATATTTATGTCGTTGGAAATAAGTGAGAAAGAGGAACAATTCTCATGTAGAAAGTTTTCCGATATTCATAACAGAAAATGGTCAGAATCTCTATACACAATCTGGCGAGTATGAACACCTATGAAGTTCTTATGAACTTTTGGAGAGAATGCTAAGTTAGATGAAGAAGATAACATACAATTTTCCCAAGTGTGTTGCTAAAGAGGGGGAGTCGTGGGTTTATGGATAATTTTGTCCAAAAACACAATGGCAAGACTTGTAAAAACCAAGTGAAACTAGGGGTTAAATAGTCTTTTCCATGCCAAAATATCTAATTGTCATAAATGCGCCATTATGACTCGAATAGGATCGTCATAAATGCTCGTCATCTCAGTCACATCAGTGTCTCTACTACGTTGCCGACTCTCGAATTCATCTGACTCAGGTTTTTCCTAGAGATATCTCGACGTTTTCGCCCGCCGTAAATATAATATTTTAATTTTACGTTAATTTTTTTCAAAACTTCCAGTATCGTAGTAAATATGATAAAAATATTTTTCATTTCGTTCATGAATTAAAATTAGGGTTTGAGCAGTAAACTTTTACTATCAGTGAAAACGCAGACCGGGTTCCGTCTGAATTTTCAACCCAAAATTTTATCGGAACCCGAAGATATAAAACATGACATGAAAATAACAGTTGTTTACCCTAACTCATTTTCTGAGTCTCGAATTAAAAAAATGTATTTATATATTTATTACAAATATGTAAACAGCGAAAAATCGGGGTGTTACATTACTACCCCACTAAAAAAAAAAATCGTCCTCGAAATTTCGTGACTCGAAACTTAACAAGCTTCCTTAATCCCGAGTTTTTACTCTCACGAGAAAGTGTATAGAAGAATTTTCATCAATTTGAAAAGAATACAGGAACATCATGTGAATAAAAGACTCTCTAATAGGTTCAGGGAAGTAAAAATGTATGATCGGTACATGTTTACAAACATGAATCTAAGAAAGGTTCTTCTTTCACAAGAATTTTATTAGCCACAATTTAGAAGAATAACAGTCTGACAAAAATCCAGACTAGGTCATTTCCACTAAAGGTAGAAGTGACTATACTAAGTCTCATCGAGAAACTTCTTTTATCAATGAAATGTCTATCCTGGACGAAAATCGAACAGATCGAGCAAATAGAATTGACGGTAATTTGTTGAGTAGTCAAGATTGGAACAATCAAATCATGATAATCAAAGAAACAGGAAATTTCAAAGTACTCACACACAATCCATCGAAATAAAAGTATGAATTGCATCCGAATTCGAAAAGTGTAGTTAAGGGATTACCATCAAAGGTTGCGGTCTCATATTTCCACACATTAAAAACTCTACCCGTAGTTGTCGGCTTATTTGTTCGGGTGTTGTTGACAGTTGATCTATGCTTTGGTGCACTACAGTCCTTCGATATGTGTCCCGCTTGACCACAGTTGAAACATTTAACTCCTCCCAAGGGACAAGTTGCAGACAAATGTCTTGTGTCTCTACAATTGTAACATCTGCTGCCTTGGCCTTGACTTTGGTTCTTCTAACCTCCATTACCAGATACGAAAGAGTTAGGACGATATTGGTGTTGATTCCGGTCATTTCCTGGTGAACGGAAATAAGGTTTCCTCTGGTTCTGTTCTCCTTTCTGATCTTGATTTCGATGTTGATCCTTGGTACGAGAGGGTCCTCCAACATTCCCTTTATTATCTCTCCCCTTCTTCATTTGTTCTATCTTCCGACTCATCTCAACTAAAGCTTGAAAAATTTGAAGTTGTAGAGGTAAGACAAACTCTTTAATCTCAAATCTCGGTCCTGCCTCAAACCTCTCACACTTCCAGCTCTCATTGGGCTGTGCTTGAAAGAAACGAAAGTATTTGGCAAGTAATTCAAACTTCGCCGCATACTCCCCCACAGATAGTTCTTGCTGTTGTAACCCCGGAAATTCTTGTTCTTTCTCGATTCTAACACTCTCCGAAAAATACTCATCCATGAATGCAGTTCAGAAAATGTTCCAGGTAATTTCCTGGTGATCGACTTCCAGAAGTTGTCTGACACCTTTCCACCAGTACTCAGCATCTCCTATTAATAGGAAAACAGTATAGGCAATCCTTACTTCTACCGGAGTAATCACCAGCTCAAAGATTTTCTCTAGTTCCTGAATCCATAGGTAGGCTTTCTCATGGTCAGCATCCCCACCAAACTGTGAAGGATTTTGGCTTCGAAACGCAATTAGAGCCTTGCCTTCCGCAACTTGTAGATTCCGGGCATTCATAGATGCAGTTTGATTGGCAATAGCAGCTGCCACATGTTCCATAGCCTAAACAGCATAGTCCACTCCTTCCTCAAAATTTTCATCCATGTTACCACGGCCACCAATAGGACCACCCCTATGACCATGTCCACAACCGCATCCACTTCCACGTCCACGTCCAGCTTCTGGTTCAACAACTGGTTCCATAACTGACCTACAAGCCATAATCAGTTAAACCAAAACCAGAAACCGAAACGTAAACTTTCTCATTACAACACATTACTTCTAAGAAGTAATTAAAACAAGTCTAAGTCAGAGATCACAGAACATAAACATAAAAGACCTATTTCCCAACATTCCTGAAAGACTCGACCAGCTCTGATACCACTAATATAGCACCCTCCTTGGGTCATTACATGGTTAACCCGTTGCAGAAAATAAATTAAAAGAATGTTTGCTGGTCTCTTTCGGAAAATAATATTTTCTCAACATTTATTCCTCTAAAAACACGATGATAAAATTTTTTTTTACAACATCACAATGACAACGTAATCCAAACCATACTTAAATATATGAATATATATAAAGTCACACAACCATACTGCTTTGTCTCGTCTTCACACCTAGATCGTTATAAGTAAAATTCATTATTGGATAACAACACACTACCATAAATAAAACCTAAGCAGGTCAAAAACTAACAGACACTATAGTAATAGGAGGTAGCATCAGCATGCTCCGAACTAAGTAGCCTTCTTCTTGGATGTGACATATCCCTTGAGCGGCTCATCTGAACTCCCCGATATTAATACAGCAAAGAGACCACAAATAAAACATGCAAGAGTGAGAAACCAACATATGGATTTAACTAGACGACCACATGCACGACACCACAAAACATATTCATATATATACATGTTGATACAATATAAGTATTCACAGCAAGGCATATAATTTATCAATGGGTTTCACACCCCAAACATCATCATCTGAAAAATTATGCATGAACACTTCAATATTCATCGACTAACATTTTACTTAATCTTCGGAGATCCTAACGTCGTGTAAATGAGTTGATCAAGCTCGATTTCCAAATGATACGTCGAGACATGCATGACTAACAATACGTCTACACATGAATATCTTTAAGATACCATGATTAACAATGCATCGGGACATGAATATCATTAAGATACCACAATTAATTCGGTAGGCACATCTGCCGAATATGCATGTAAAACACTTTGTTCTCGTAATTTTTCTTTGTGAACAATCTTTCCTTTGCCGAAGCCAAAAGCTTGCGACCAACATAGTTTTAACATTTTAAAACTTTCATTAATAACACAGGACCTCAAAGTCCTAGTGCTCAATCACGAATCCCCTAGACCGATGCACCGGTCTTAGGTTCGTGGTAATAGAACATCATTTATCTTTTACCGTCGTTTATTATGTCGTGAAGTAGACACACCGTCTACTTGAACACCAAGTCTATAACGTCATAAGAACACTAGCACCCCGACGTCTCGGTCACTAAGTTCCATATCATCGTTTACGTCTTTTTCTTTCTGTGAAAAACAAATCCATTTTCTTTTGGAAATTCCCTTTTTTCCCGGAATAACGTCAAATCGTCAAGAGCTCTTTTACCGAAACTTAATTTTTAAAAAGTAAATCAATTGAGATTAAATCTCTTTTCAAAATAAATACTGTTGTTTTTGAACTCCTCACCGTAAATAATTTCGAAACTTACCATCGTTTAGCATTTTCAAAGAAAACGTTTTCAGTCAAACTTTGACCTTTCTTCTAAAATATTTTTCTTATATAACAAATAAGATATTTTCGAATATTAAGTTCACAAATTAAATTTTTATAATATTACGGAATTTCTTACGTAAAAATTAGCAGTACAAAAATGATTTCACGGTTACGCCATCACCGTGACTCATAAATTACTTTCACACTAATAAATCATTAAAATAATAATATTTTCAAATAATTAATTAAATCATAATATCTTCCAATAGTTCTCAATTAACTGTTTAATATTCCTCGTAAAGTATTCTTAAAGCTTTTATCTGATTAATTCATTAGGCACTGACCACTGTCATGCTCCTCAAACAACAGTCAACAACATCACAGTAATATCCTCAGGCAGATCATGCATCACAATAATACAATATATAACTGCAGATAAACAATTAAAATCAAATAACCAATCACAGATAAAAAAAAATAGCACAGCTCAAACCACTTAAAGCAAACACCTCAGATATACAATACAGACAACAACAGATAGCATGTAGCCATCGGAAAAATCCCTCAGGCAATCCCCTCTTACCTCTTGAAGTTTCGAACTAGTAGATTCAAGTAATCTCCCTATCTCGATCCCGTTCTCCTCCGTCGGCTTAAGTCAAACTAACTCGATCGATTCCTTCAAACGAATTGCAACCAAAATAAATCAAATCAAACAATAACATACTTGAATCATGAAGGCTAGGTTTCGGCCTCTTTAAAATTTCTAGGTTAGGAAAGTTAAAATTTTCTAACTTAGGGATTTATGATCCTTAAGCAACTTAAACATGTAAGTCCTTAATCTATGATCATAAACTAAGAACTTTGAATGAAACTCATCTAGCTCCAAGACTAGGGTTTCTGTTTTCTCAAGGTAAAAAGGCTAGGGATTTTTGAAATTTTATCAACTCTTGGATTCAATCAACATACATGACATAGAGTTGGATTCAAGCGTTCCAAGACAACTTTTGAATACAATTAAACTCATCTAACCACAAAAATTAGGGTTTATTTTTGGTTTTCAAATCACTTATATACAAGAGCTATCATGATATCAAGAGATTAAATCATGAATCAAGGCTTAAAATTGAAATAAAATCCAAGAACACCCATTTTAGAGGGTTTCGGCCAAGCTTGGAAAAATAGGGAAGAAATTTCTCATGATCACATGCTTATAGATGATGAATATAGAGATGATTATGAGATCATATCAATTGGTTTCAAGTCAAAAGGATTTTTCTAGAATTAGTTATGAATTTTTGAAGAAAGCTTCATGAATTTGAAACAAAATGAAGAACATGATGATCAAAGGCATAAACTCAAGATTCTTGTGAAGAGCAAGGCTTAGAATAGAATCTTGTGGTGACCAAAGAAAATTATGATTTGGATGATGTTCTTCACAAAATCACCTTGATGTTCTAAGTGTTCTTGAGAAGTTTAGAGAGAAAGATGAAGATGATGAAGATTTAGAGCAGTTTCGGTAATTTTGACATATCTCTGAGTATACTTATCCGTTTTTGATGATCTTTATGTCGTTGAAAGAAGAGAGAAAGAGGAACAACTCTCATGTAGAAAGTTTTCCGAGATTCATAACAGAAAATGGTAAGAATCGTTGTACAAAATCTGGCGAGTATGAACACCTATGAAGTTCATATAAACTTTTGGAGAGAATGCTAAGTTAGATGAAGAAGATAACATACAATTTTCCCAAGTGTGTTGCTAAAGAGGGGGAGCCGTGGGTTTAGGGGTAATTTTTTCCAAAAACACAATGGCAAGACTTGAAAAAACCAAGTGAAACTAGGGGTAAAATAGTCTTTTCCATGCCAAAATATCTAATTGTCATAAATGCTCGTCATCTCAGTCACATCAGTGTCTCTACTACATTTCCGACTCCCAAATTCATCTGACTCAGGATTTATCTCCCAAGCACCAACATTCGCTGCATCCTCGAAAATCAGGGACCGAGTCCCCGAATACACCATCTGCGGTTCCATATCCATCTATACTCAGATATATGTATATATACCACACAGGAGAGAACACAACAAGAAACGCGCAAGAGTGAGATACCAATATATGAATTTGATCACGATAACTACATGCGCGACACAAAATAAATAGCATATACACAAATATCTACAACATATGAAATTTTCAAACGTAAACACAATAGTTTATCAAGGGATTTCATATCCGACAGTCATCATTATTTAAAAATAATGCAATACACTTCAATATCCAACGTCTAAAATTTTGTACTTAATCTCCGGAGATCCCAACTTTGTTTTAATGATCAAGCTCAATTGCCAAATAAGGCACAACGTGTTTAAAGAATGAGTTGATTAAGCTCGATTGCCAAATAAGGCACAAAAGTGTTTAAAGATTCCATAGCACACTGTCCAACACAAGGTACAATGATCAACGTATACGGGATTCATTGTCCATCAAGGCACAATGTACAACTTACATGACACCTTGACCATCAAGGCACCACGTCTAAATAACGTGGGCACCTTCCAAATAAGGCATGTAAAAACATTTTATTCTCGTCATTTTCCTTTTTTTTTCATTCTTCCCTTGTTGAAGCTCAAAGGCTCACGACCATCTCAACTTTTAAACATTTTAAGTTTGTCTTTCATTTTCAACAATAGGACGCGAAGTCCGAATGTGCAAATCACGAAGTTCTAGTCTGATGCACCAGTCTTAGATTCATAGATTATAGCGTACAAAATCAACACAACTTTTTTAGGACACACACTCAACAACTTCAACTTTAGGACACACAGTCCACCACATATACCATAGAACACTAGAATCCCGACGTCTTGGCTACTAGATTCACTTTTCAACTTTAAAATTATTTTCGTTCTGTGAAACACAAATCCAAAACAAAACCTTCACAATTTATCCAAGTTGTTGGAAATAATTTCGCTGAGTAAAACTCTTTTACAAAAAATCTTTTCCATTTGAAATTCATTTATAAACCGTCAAATCGCAGAGAAAATCATTTTCCTCTTAAAATTCTTTTCCAGAAAGACCTTAGTTCTTGAAAACGAAGCCATTTTAAGAATAAATTTATGTTTCAAATAAATAACACTGTTTTTCGAAAATCATTCGTAATTCTTTTCGAAATTACTCGTCATTTGATGTTTAAAATCGTTTAAAGTCAAAATTGACCCTTTTCTATTAAAATAATTTTCACAACATGAAAATTAAGTTATTTTTTAAAATTAACTTTTTAAAATAACTTTTTATTTTATTTTAGAATTTCTTTTATAAAAATTAACGGCACTAAAATTTTTTCACGGTTACGTCCTCACTAATGCTCACAGATCACTCTTACATCGATAAATCATTAAATAACATTATTTTCAACTATTTCTCAATTTTCCACCAAATTTATTTTAAATATTCCTCTTAAAGCTTTTTTTGAAGCTTTTATCTCAATAATTAATTGAGCACTGACTACTGTCAAGCTTCTCAGTCAACAATCAATAACAGTAAAATTTCCATGTCACAATTATAGCAAATAATACTGTTATAACATGCATCAAAGCTATAACACATATCATACAGATAAATTATTAAAAGCGGATAATTCAAATAGAAAATTAAAAACAAATAAAACAACTACGTAAAATAAACTTAAACAACCACAACAAACTAAATTAAATTATACAGACCACTCACAGATAGCACATAGCTATCGGGAACACCCCTCAGGTAAACTCCCCTTACCTCTTTGGAGTTTTTCAAACTTTCTTTTCTCGAACAAAGTTCCGTCAAATTTCCGATTCCACAGTACAACGTACAACGATCACACCAAAAATCACTTATCCTTCAACGAACCACAACCAAATTATTCAACATAAAACAACTACAACACTTAAATCCTATGGCTAGGGTTTGGTCATGAATGATATATTTGGCTAGAAATTTCTAAAATTCACAAGCTCTTGGATTAGTGATCCTTAAGCATTGAGATACACAATCAATGATCATGACTTAAAATTGAAACAAAATCCTCTTACACCAAAGGTTAGGGTTTTCGGCCTTGATCCATAAAATAGGCTAGACATTTTCAAAATTTTCAAGCTTCTAGATTCAATAACAATAGGTATTGAATAGATGGAATCAAGTGTTACATGATAGAAATTGGAACAAAATTTCCTCCACCCTCACAACTAGGGTTTCGGTCCACTATAGAAATATAGGAAGGAAACTTTTTTTTTACTCATGCTCTTAAATTATGATCATAGGGATCATGATTAGTTCATAGAAATTGGAATCACATTAAAAGGATTTTTCTATGATTTTCTAGAAATTTTTGAAGTTCTAGATCTAAGAATTTAAAACATGATAATCATGGCTCGAATCAAGAAAATGAATGAAGAACATAATGTTTATTGATCAAGGAGAGTAAGGTATACCTCCTAGTTATCAAGAAATTGAAAGAAATCAAGCAAGTGCTTCATAATTTTGTTAATGGAGTTCTTGAGAATTTGAGAGAAATGAAGAAGATGAAGTAGGAAAAAAATAAAAATGCTGAGTGTGGGGGTTAAGGTCGTGGGATTCAAGGGCAAGGAGGGCCAAAATTGTTTCACTTAAGGACATATGAGTAATTTCACTTTGGGACAAAATTGTCATTAGTTAAAGACTTAAGGACATTTAAGACATTTCAGGTTTAAGGTAATCATCACATGGTGAGTCACACCATGACTCACTCACCATGGTGACTCTCTATATGAGTCATCATGAGTGACTCATGGTTCTCATCCGTTAGCGGGTCCCGGAAATCCCGTATTACAGCTTCGTCGTTCCCCGATTTAATATATCACCCAAATAAAATATAATAATTCCTTTTTAAGCAAAAAAAATCAAAATAACTAAAGTTGTTGGAAACGCGATATAAAACCTAACCATTTCATTCACGAGTCAAAATCAGGTTTTCTGATCAGTAAACTTTTACTGTCAGTGAAAACACAGACCGGGTTTCATCTGAATTTTCAACCCGAAATTTAACCGTAACTCTCTAAGATAAAGTAGAGTACAAATATGACTTTGGTTTATCCAAAATCATTTTATAAGTCTTCGATAAAAATATAAACATTTATGTATTTATATACCGATATTAGAAAGCAGTGAAAAATCGGGGTGTTACATTACTACCCCACTAAAAAAAATTCGTCCTCGAAATTACGCACCTGGAAAAAGGTTAGGATATTGTAATCTCATCTTGTCCTCAGCTTCCCATGTTGCCTCTCGAGTTGTCTTATCCCAAATAACCTTGACCAAAGAAATTTGTTAACCCCTGAGCTGCTTAATCATCTTATTTCGATTCGTACAGGTGAAGTCTCATAAGACAAGTTTTCTTTTAATTGTACTACATTGGGTTCGATTACATGTGATGGATCAGGAATATACTTCCTCAGTTGTGAAAAATGGAAAACATCATGGATATTTGAAAGAAAAGGTGGTAAAGCAATTTGGTAGGCTACTGGACCAATACGACGAAGAATTTGGTAAGGTCCAACGAATTTAGGAGTGAGTTTTCTGGACTTTATAACCCTACCTACCCCAGTCGTAGGTGTGACTCTCAAATAAATGTTCACCTTCTTGAAATTCGAGAGGTCGCCTTCTTCGATCAGAGTAACTCTTCTGCCTACTTTGTGACGTCTTCATCTTATCACGGATTTGCTTAACCTTTTCTGTCGTTTTCTATGCAATTTCAGGACCTAAAATCATGCTTTCTCCATCTTGATACTAACACAGAGGTGTTTGGCATTCCCTCCCATACAAAGCCTCAAAGGGTGCCATCCCTATACTTGAATGAAAGCTATTATTGTATGTAAACTCAATAAGTGGCAAAAGATCATCTCAACTTCCACGATTGTCTAAGACACATGCTCTCATCAAGTCTTCTAACGATTGAATCGTTCTTTCTGTTTGTCCATCTGGTTGTGGATGATATGCTGAACTTAAACGTAACTTGGTTCCTAAGGCTTGATGCAGACTTCCCCAAAAGAGTGAAGTGAACTTCGGATCTCTATCTGAAACAATGCTCGAAGGCACTCCTTGAAGATCGCAGGTGCATTCATTACTCCAAACGGCATTACAAGATATTCATAATGTCCATAACGAGTTCGAAATGCATTCTTTGGTATATCTTCAGTCTTTACTCTAATTTGATGATATCATGTCCTCAAGTCAATCTTTGAGAACATAACAGCTCCTCGCAGTTGATCCATCAAATTATCTAAGCGCGGTAAAAGGTATTTTTTCTTGATCGCCACTTTGTTGAGTTGTCTAAAATCCACGTAGAGTCTCGAACCTCCTTCCTTTTTCCTCACTAAAAGAACTGGTGCTCCCCACGGAGAAACACTCGATCTGATAAACCGTTTCGACAAAAGGTCCTCCAGTTGGGCTTTCAATTTAGCAAGCTCTATAGGTGACATCCAATACGGAGCGATAGATATCGGACCTGTTCCTGGAATTAAATCGATGGAGAACTCAATATCTCTTACCGGCGGCAATCCCGAAACATCATTCGGAAACACATCCGTAAATTCCCTGACAACAGGCATCGCACTCGAATCGATCTCCCCCTCGACTTCTAAGTTGGATAAAAGCAAGTATCCCTGATCTCTTTCTTTCTAAAAATTCTTACTTGGTTGGTAGATAAAAATCCAAAAATCCCAGGATTAGGAAAAACTAAGGTTTTACGAGCACAATCTAAAAGAATATGGTTGGAAGATAACCAATCCATGCCCAAAATTACATCTAACTGTATTAAAGGCAAGCAGATCAGATCAACAAGGAAATGTCTATCCTGAATAACAATAGGACAGTTCCAGTATACAGAATTTACAACAATTGGCTCAGCAGTCGGGGTTGAAACAATTAAATCATATGATAATGAAGAAACAGGTAATTCCAAAAGTTTCACACAATCCATCAAAATAAAAGAATGAGTCGCACCCGAATCAAAAAGTACAATTAAGAGATTACCCATTATGTCGTAACTACCTTGTATGAGATCATCAGAGTTTGAAGCTTCAGCACCACTCATGGTGTAAACTCTCCCCTTAGTCGTCGGTTTATTGGTTCATGAGTTATTGACAATTGATCCATGCTTTGGTGCATTACAATCCTTTGCTAAGTGTCCCATCCGATCACAATTGAAACACTTCATTCCTCTTACTGGGCAAGTGTCAGCCATATGACTTGGGTCTCCACACTTGTAACATCTCCTGCCTTGGCCTTGGCTTTGGTTCCTTTGGCCTCCACTACCTGCTGCAGAAGCAACTGAACGATATGATTGCTGATTCTGGTTATTTCCTAGTGGTCGGAAATAGGGCAAACTAAATTTGTTTCCCTTTCTGATTCTGGTTTTGAAACTGGTTCTTGAACCAAAAAGGTCCTCCAACATTCCCTCTATTATCTCTTCCTTTCCTCATTTGTTCAACTTTCCTACACTTCTCAACTAGGGCTTGAAAATTTTTTATTTCCGGTGGCAGTACCGACTCCTTGATTTCAAACATAGTCCTCCTTCAAACCATTCACACTTCCAGTCTTCATCCGGGTTATTTTGGAAGCAACGGAAATACTTGGCAAGTGACTCAAATTTTGCCGCGTATTTCCCCAACGGACATGTCTCTCAGTTGCAGACACAGAAATTCTTGCTCTTTTTCAGCTCGAGCACTCTGAGGAAAATAGTTGTTCAGAAACATGTTACGGAGCATGTTCCTAATCTCCTGATTATCCACTTCCAACAGTTGCCTAGTACCCCTCCACCAATATTCCGCCTCTCCTAACAGCAAAAAAGTAGCATACGGTACCTTCACTCCTTCAGGACTTTGAATTAGTTAATCCATAAATCTGCTTTAGCAGGGTCAGCATCTCCATGAAATTGTGGCGGATTCTGACATCGGAAAGCAGTCAGACCTCTGCCCTCAATAGCCTGTTCAAAACGAATTTGTTCCTGTTGGTTCTGGGCAGCCATAGTTGCAGTTGGTAATGCGATAGCAGCTGCAACATTCTCCATTGCTTGAGCTACGTAATCCATTCCACCATCATAATTCTCATCAACATTAGCACGACCACCAATAGGACCACCTCTACGGCCACGACCACGTCCACGTCCAATTTCTGGTTCCATAACTGACCTACAAGACAAAATCAGTTAAACGGCAACCAGAAAATGAAACGTAAACTTACTAGTAACATACATTACTTCTAAGAAATAATTCAAACAAGTCTTAATCAGAGAAAATAAAACATCAACACAACAGACCTATTTCCCATAGATTTCTGAAAGACTCGACCAGCTCTGATACCACTAATGTAACACCTTTCTTAGTGCTACATTTAAGACTCATTGTGGAAAATAAAACATGTGAAAATGATTTGCTGGTTACTTTCGGAAAATAATAATTCCTAAGTATTTCACTTATTTCAGAAAATGGTGGTAAATTTTTTTTTCTTTACTTATTCATACAAACAACATAATCAAACATATATATATATATATGCATCAGAAACTCTGTACATACTACGTCATCATCAGTTTTATACAGGGCCTTTATAAGGATAGGCCATTCTCAAAGATAAACAAAGTAGAGAAAATAAAAACATATCTAAGCACGTATCGATCGTCTGGAACCACATCTCAAAAACGCAATGGCTCTCAGTAGCCAGAATAACAGACTGTCAAGATCACTACCCAAAAATGGAATCAACTCCTACAGCTGGTCTATACTAATGATATCCATTGGGGAGACCGTGATAGTCATCCCCACCCACACTAGGAGTATTCGGTGAAAACGACATCACTCCATCTATACCCTTAGGGGTAACATCGTCATGAAGAGGGTGATACTCGGACTACATCTCCAAGTCCTCCTCAGAATCCTCCTCCATCCCCTCATCTACCTCTGGAACAGGTATAATCGGTACTGGAGGTGTCACGGGTGCTGCCTCCGGTAAATGCTCGACTAATGGAGGATGGAACTCCAACTCCCCTATATCTACCAGGTACTGTAGGATAAGCCAGAGCGGAGGTAAGGAAACCTCGATAGTCTCCACTGTATGGGTGTGCCTTTGAGGTCCTGCAGCTAACGGGCCAACTATACTACGTACGGGGCCTATATAGGTGGTGCTATGTGCCCTAGGATTTATCTCCCATGCACCACCATTCGCTGCATCCTCAAATATTGTTAGGGTGTATAGTTAGAATGCTGCAGCTGATCAGCACCTTGCTGAGTCAGCTGCCCTAAGCAGTTACAACAAAGTGTCTCTAGAACACTCTATCCCCTTGTATAAATACAAAGATGTAACTGCCTCTCAAATCAAGAAAATCAGAAATATACTTTCAGAAATCTATAGAATATTCTCTTCTCTATCTCTTTCTCTGTCCCTGCTAGGTTTCTTTCATGGTATCCAGAGCTTGAGTTGCTCGACCATGGCTTCCGCATCGCTCAATGGTGACGATCCACCGCCACCGCCGCCTCACCCGCCGACGCCAACGCCATCGACCGCTCCTAACCTCTCGTCTGTAATCACCACCAAGCTCACCGATAAGAACTTCCTTCATTGGAAGAAAATCGTTGAAGCTGTCATCCGTGCGAATCGTCTCGAGAGATTCGTCGCGTGTCCTCGAATTCCTCCAAGGTACCTCACTGATGCGGATCGGCTCAGTGACACTTTGAATCTCGAGTTTCAGGCATGGGAAGCTCAAGACCAGCACCTCTTCATTTGGCTTCTCAACTCGGTCTCTGACTCCATTCATGCGCGCGTAGTTGGCTGTACTCATGCGTGGGAGCTGTGGGATGAACTCCACAATTACTTCAACTCTCAAACGAAGGCGAGAAGCATGCAATTATGATCGGAGCTCCGACACATGGTAAAAGGAGATCGCACAATTTCTGAATACATGTTGAGAATCAAATCTCTCATTGATGCTCTTGCTTCAATCGGTAATCCAGCGACGTTTCAAGAGCATATTGATGCCATTCTTGAAGGATTACCTGAGGAGTATCATATCCTATTTCCAACAATTGAGAGTCGTGTGGAACCCTATTCAGTTGCAGAGCTAGAATCTCTCCTTCTGTCGCATGAATCAAGGTTGGAGAGGTCCAAATCCAAACAAGCTCAAGATGCTTTCTCTGTCAATTTGACTCAATCAGCATCTCAGCCACCAAATTCTAATCAGGTTCCTTCGTCCTCCTCCTCCTCTTCCTTTCCTCCTCAATTTCAACAGCAATTTCAGTCCTCTAATTCGAATTTTGGATCTGGTTTCCGAGGAGGACGTGGTGGCCGATTTGGTTATCGAGGTCGTGGTCATGGTGGTCGCTATGGAAATCGTGGTGGATCCAACCTTTCATGTCAGACTTGCAATCGCAATTGTCATGAGGCTCCAAACTGTTGGTATCGATATGATACCAACTACACTGATGACAGAGGTTTTCAATTTCAGCCACCTAATGGCAATTTTGGCAATTAATCCAGTTTTGGCAATCAATCCCAACCTAGTCTTGTTGCTCCATCTGGTTCAAGGCAGCCTTCTCAGTTGAAGTATCTTTGCCTACTCTCGATTCGGCATTCAGTTCCTCAAGGCTTCTCTCAGTTTCAGCATCCAACACCTTCTCAAGTTCCTTTTCAGTCAGAGAGCTTAGAGCAATTGCCTTGGCACAATTCTTCACAGTTTCACTCAGGGCCTGACAATACTGTTAATCAGTCTTCCAATGGCCCCATGGCTATGCTAGCTAATTCTGGAACTGAATTTTCTGGACCATGGTATGCTGATTGTGGGGCAACTCATCATGTTACTTTCAATGCTGTAAATCTGACTCGGCAAATGGATGCTCAAACACCTGCACAAATCTATATGGGTAATGGCTTTGGTTTGAAAATTGCTTCTATTGGATCTGCATGTGTTAACTCACCCATAGACACCACTATCACCTTCACTCTCCCACATCTTTTATATGTTCCTACTATAACTAGAAACCTTATCAGTGTCAGTCGTTTCTCTAGGGATAATTATGTGTACTTTGAGTTTTTGTCTCATGGTTTCTTTGTTAAATCTCAGGTTAATCACATAATTCTATTAGAGGGGACAGTTACTCCTGAAGGTCTCTATGTGTTTTCCAATTTTTTAGTAGATCCAAGACACTGCTCATCTTCCAAGATTCAAGTTCCAGCTTATCTCAGTGTCACTCCTTAAAAAGGATCCTAAGGTACCTTCAAGGTACTGTGTCGTATGGCCTACTTCTCAAACCAGTTGTGGCACATAAACCTTTCTCGCTACAAGCCTTCAGTGATGTAGATTGGGGAGCAGACCTTGATGATAGAAGGTCTGTCTCTGGATCATGTGTGTACTTTGGCCCGAATTTGGTTTCATGGTGGTCAAGAAAACAAACACTGGTTGCAAGATCCAGTACCGAGGCAGAATACAGAAGCTTGGCAGCTACAACTTCAGAAGTTATTTGGGTTCAATCACTTCTCAAGGAGCTGCAAGTTGCAACTGAACTTCCAGTGGTCTATTGTGACAACTTGTCCACAGCCTCTCTGTCTCGCAATCCAGTTTTGCATTCTAGAACAAAACACATGGAGCTAGACTTATTTTTTGTGAGAGAAAAGGTTCTAAATAAGTCACTCCAAGTGTGCCACCTTCCGGGAACTGAGCAAGTTGCTGATGTGCTCACAAAACCCCTCAGTCAAACCAGATTTGAGAAACTAAGACAGCATCTCTGTGTAGCAGATAAGTTCTCTCAAGTTCCCCCATCTTCAACTTGTAAAGGGGTGTGTTAGGGAATTCTGTAAGACCAATACCCTCCAATTATAAGGGGGTGTGTTAGGGTGTATAGTTAGAATCTTTGCAGGTGATCGGCACCTTCTTTGTCGAGTCAGCTGCCCTAAGCAGATACAACAAAGTGTCTCTAGAACACTCTATCCCCTTGTATAAATACAAAGATGTAACTGCCTCTCAAATCAAGAAAATCAGAAATATACTTTCAGAAATCTATAGAATATTCTCTTCTCTATCTCTTTCTCTGTCCCTGTTAGGTTTCTTTCAAAAATCAGGGACCGAGTCCCCAAATACACCATCTGCGGCTCTGGATCCATCTATACTCAGATATATGTATATATACCACACTGGAAAGAAACACAACAAGAAACGTGCAAGGGTGAGATACCAATATATGGATTTGATCACGATAACTACATGCGCGACACAAAATAAATAGTATATACACAGATATCTAAAACATATGAAATTTTCAAACATAAACACAATAGTTTATCAAGGGATTTCATATCCGACAGTCATCGTTGTTTAAAAATAATGCATGACACTTCAATATCCAACGTCTAAAATTTTGTACTTAATCTCCGGAGATCCCTGTAACACCCTGTTTTTCCTATGTTGTCTGTAGCAGCAAATACATATTTAAATATGTTTATTTTAGATTAAATCAAAAGGATGATTTTAAATAAAATAAAATCATTTTCTTGTGTTGTTATATCATATGAAGTTACGGTAAAAATTTCAGTTGAAAATTTTGATGGAAGCCGGTCTGCGTTTTCACTGCCGGTACAAGTTTACTGAGCAGAAAACCTAATTTTGACCCGTGAACGAGATAGTTAGTGTTTTTATTATGTTTCCTTCCATTTTGGTTATTTTGAAAATTTACGTTCAAAAATAAAATATAATATTTTATTCGGGCGAAAACGTCGGAAGAATTACGATCGAAAATGCAACCGGGTACGAAATGGAGCAGAATAGGAGACATAAAAGGCTTGAGGTGATATGAGGGAGTGAGGTGACTCACTAGAGGTATGGCCTACGCTACCTCCTGAAAAGTGGTCATGATGGCACTTTTTGAAATATATCAAATTATATTCTAAAAACCTATTTTTCTCTTTCCTCTTCAACCAAACAAGGCACAAGGTCAAAAATTGCTCTCCAAGCTCATTCCTCTCTCCCCAATTTCGTGCCACTGTCTCCCCTATCTATATATACCCCTTTCATTTTCACTTCATCATCTTCCTCCTTCAAAACTCCATTAAACCTTCATCTTCTTCTTTCTTCTAAAAGTTCAAGCTATTAAAGCTTTAGTTTTTATTCATCTTTTCTACTTGAGTTCTTCATTAAAGTTCTTCCTTATACTAAGGGCAATGCTCTCATATGAATCTTTTTGCAAGTTTAATCTTTTATTTCTTAGTTTACTTTATGTGTTCTTTATATGCTTTAAACTTCTAAAATCTCTCTAAAATGGTAGAAAACTCCTTTTGAGTTGAAACCACTTTCTATAGTCTTGTATTAACTTATATTTTCACATACTAAGAGGTTGAGTAAAACAAAAATATCTACCTATCTCTTCCAATGAAGTCCGAATGCTTGCATTTGTGACCTTGGATGTTTTTGTTTCAACTTTTGGAATATGATCATGTGTTTGAGTTTCTAACTATCCCTTGATCTTGGATCTATAAATCTTGGAAGTTTTGATATCTTGTTCCTATGATGGCCGAAAAATATAAATAAGTAGGCCTATGATACTATGTTTCAACTTTCCAAGTATTGATCATGGATTTAGAACTCTTAATAACTTGTTTATTTTATGTTATTAAAGCTAGTATGTGTTACTTTCATTTTTCCAAGATGATCATGGACTTGGGATCCATAATATATTTGAATGCTAAGTCTAAGAGATTGGAAAGTTTAAGGATTTATAACTTGTTTATTTTATGTTATTAAAGCTAGTATGTGTTACTTTCATTTTTCCAAAATGATCATGGACTTGAGCTCCATAAGATATTTGGATGCTAAGTCTAAGAGATTGGAAGGTTTAAGGATTTATAACTTGTTTATTCTATGTTATTAAAGCTAGTATGTATTACTTTCATTTTTCCAAGATGATCATGGACTTGAGCTCCATAAGATATTTGGATGCTAAGTCTAAGAGATTGAAATGTTTAAATTTCCATTTTTTTTTCCAAGATGATCATGGACTTGAGCTCCATAAGATATTTGGATGCTAAGTCTAAGAGATTGGAAAGTTTAAAGATTTCTAGCCTATAAATCCTATGAAGGCCAAACCTAGAAGGTTATGGACCTAGGATACTTTGTTCTGATTTTCCCAAAATGATCATGGTTTTGAGCTCCTTAATACATATGGAAGCTAAACCTAAGAGATTGGAAATTTTAGTGAATGCTAGCCTATTTTACTAGCCTTGGCCGAATACCCTAAGTTTATAACTTAGTGGGATTTTACTTCAACTTTGTTAAATGATCATTGTTTATGAACTCCTAACACTTAAGGATCATAAATCCATGAGTTATATAATTTTCGGGAATCTCTAACCCTAAGAACTAGTCTTGGCCGAACCTATACCTTGTGGTTTAGTGTTCTTGTTTGATTTTAACTTGTGATTTTGTGATCATAACATTAGACTTTCATCGCGAAGGAAACAAGGACGTTCGTGGTTTACCTCTACAAGCATCTAATCTCCTTACCTTCATGGAAGGTAAGAGGGGATTGCCTAGGGATATTCAATGACTATATGCATGTGTGTATGTGTTTACTTGAGTGATTTGAATATTATTGTGATATTGAGCCAATTCTTGAATAACTTGTTTACTTGAATTATTGTGGTTATTACTTGAAGTTGAACGTTACTTGCTTTAACGTGTTATGAATTATATATATGTGATGAACTGTCGTTAACTGTGATATTATTGTTGAGAATATATTACTGTTGATTGAAGTTTGAGAAGCCGCACTTGAGTCTGTGCACAATGATTATAAAGGATTAAAAGCCTTAATAAGCCTTGAATAGAACTTTGAAAGTATTGGTTTCATTTATAAAAGTTACTTGTTTAAAACCCTTACTTCAAGAGAATGAGATTCTAGTTTTGAAAAGAAATGTTGAAGTGTTTTTAAGTCAATAGAAACTACCTTTTTATGATCCAAAGTTTGTACGAGAGAAAACCATTTTCGAACTATGTGTTTCATGAAGGAAAAACCCATTTGAAGATATTTGACTTTATTCCATCAAGGATTTCAAAAGCAAACGAATTTTCAAATGTTTTATAAAAGACTTTGTAAAGGAAAAGTTTTCTCCTAAATGATTTAGAAACGTTCCGGTTACTTAGATAAGTGACCGAGGTTTTGTTTTGGTTTTTGATTTTCACTGAGCGAAAAGTAAGCACATGTGAAAGAGTATACTAGTTCATGAGACGTCGCCTCTAGTATTCAGTTTATGCACGTTATCTGGGATCCGTGTCAAGAATTATGGACCCAAGGTCCTAATCGTGATATTATGGGCTAGGAGTCCTAATTTTGGAATTGAGGACTGTGTGTCCTAATTTCGTTGTTATGGTCTAGGAGTCCTTATCATGTTGAAATAAAACATGGATAAAATTATAATTATTTCTACGACCACAACCTTGGACTGCGGCATCAGTCTAAGGCATTGTGATTGAGCACTCGGACTGCGTGTCCTGTGTTATTGATTTTCAAGTAATGAAAAATGTGAATATTCGTTAGCCTTGGGCTTCGACAAAGGAAAAGAGTGAACACAAAGAAAAGTCTCGATAAAGAAAAGTCTTTTATTCATATGCATTTCCCCTTAGCAGACGTGCTTGAGTTATCTGAATACCTGCTTAAGATGTGATATTCGATGAGGTATACATCCGAATTGCCGTTATAAGGGATTCGTGATGATGTTGATCCGGGCGCATGAGGTGACGGAGACAACTTGCCAAACGGGGCGTATGAGCCTGATCAACTCTTTCTTTCTTAATGATAAAACGGTGATGGGATCTCATGAGATTAAGATTAGAGCCTGATGATAGAAGTCATGCATTATCTTTGCAAGATTGATTGATTCGGGTATGAGACCCACTTAAATGATACTTGTTCTTTACCGGTGAGTAATGTTTAAAATGTTAATATGCCAAGGTGTTGTATGTATCATGTGTATGGTTGTTGTGCGATATATCCGGTGTCGGTATCTCACTTTTACAGTTATATCAGGTCTCTTCGGGTTTTGCTGTAGTACCTTGGTACTCTAGTACCGATGTTGCAGAGGAGTCTTTCTAAGTCACTTGAAGACCTATTGTTAGAGGTTGGGAAAGTATTCTGATTGGGGGTCTCTCCAATGAATATTTGATAGAGTGACCAGCTTAGGAGTCTGAGTTGGGTTGTATATCTAAAGAGGTCGGTAAATGTAGTGTTATATACATCTATCTGTAGTCTGAACTTTTTCTTTCGAAAGTGGAAACTTAGAGAAATGTTGTATGTCATGGTAACTTTTTTACGAATGTGACTTTACGTTTTAAATGTATGTATTATGGATTTCAGAGTTATCCTTATAGAAGAAAATTTTATACCCTAGTTTTCTGACTTAAAAGAAAACAATTTTCCGAAAGCAACCAGCAAATTATATTTTTAATTTACTTCCGCTTGTGTTACGTAGTAATGCCCTATGGGGGTGGGTGTTACAGGTGGTATCAGAGCTGGTCGAGTCTTTCGGGATCTTTGGGAAATAGGTTTGTTGTGTTGACGTTGTGTTTTCTCTGAATTAGGTTTTATTTGGATTACTTCTTAGAAGTAATGTGTGTTGATACACCTTTACACGTTTCATTTTCTGGTTGTGACCTGACTGATTTGTTCGGCAGGTCAGTTATGGAACCAGCACCAGAAGGTGGACATGGACGAGGACGTGGACGCGGTCGTGGACGTGGTCACAGAGGTGGTCCTATTGGCGGTCGTGCCAACATGAATGCGAATTATGACGGCGGGATGGACTTTGCTGCCCAAGCTTTGGCTGACGTTGCTGCTGCCATAGCTCTCCAGACTGCCAACGCGGCTGCCCAGAATCAGGAGGAGAAGCAAAGAGTTGAACATGCTACAGAAGGGAAGAATCTGAATGCCTTCCGACGCCAGAATCCGTCACGGTTTGATGGGGACGTAGACCCGACTAAAGCCGATTTTTGGATCCAAGAGTTGGAGAAGATCTTTGAACTGGTGCACACCCCAGAGGGAGCCAAGGTGCCTTATGCAACATTCCAACTGATTGGAGATGTTGAATACTGGTGGAAGGGCACCATACAACTGCTGGTAGCTGAGCATCAGGCAATCACCTGGGGAGTATTTCGCAACAAATTTCTGGACAAATATTTTCCCCAGGGTGCTCGGACAGAGAAAGAGCAAGAATTCCTAAGGCTGAGTCAGCGGGACATGACAGTGGGGGAATATGCGGCAAGGTTTGAGTCCCTTGCCAAATATTTCCGCTTTTTCCAGAACAATCCCGATGAGGAGTGGAAGTGCGAAAAGTTCGAAGCCGGTCTGCGCTTTGAGATCAAGGAATATGTGATGCCATTGGAAATCTGGAATTTCCAAGCCTTAGTAGAGAAGTGTAGAAAAGTGGAACTAATAATGAAGGAAAGAGGCAACGGAGAAACTGTTGGAGGACCCACTCGTTCCAAAGACCAATATCAAAATCAAAATCAGAAAAGGAGGCAGCATCAGAGGGAACCTTATTTCCGACCACAAGGGAATGACAAGAATCAACAACAGCATCGTTCTGATAGATTGTGCAAATCACGAAGTTCTAGACTGATGCACCAGTCTTAGATTCATAGATTATAGCGTAAAAAATCAACACAACTTTTTTAGGACACACACTCAACAACTTCAACTTTAGGACACACAGTCCACCACATATACCATAGAACACTAGAATCCCGATGTCTCGGCTACTAGATTCACTTTTCAACTTTAAAATTATTTTCGTTCTGTGAAACACAAATCCAAAACAAAATCTCCACAACTTATCCAAGTTGTTGGAAATAATTTCGCTTAGTAAAACTCTTTTACAGAAAATCTTTTCCATTTGAAATTCATTTATAAACCGTCAAATCACTGAGAAAATCATTTTCCTCTTAAAATTCTTTTCCATAAAAACCTTAGTTCTTAAAAAAGAAGTCATTTTAAGAATAAATTTCTGTTTCAAATAAATAACACTATTTTTCGAAAATCTTTCGTAATTATTTTTGAAATTACACGTCATTTGACGTTTAAAATCGTTTAAAGTCAAAATTGACCCTTTTCTATTAAAATAATTTTCTCAACATGAAAATTAAGTTATTTTTTAAAATTAACTTAATTTTCTTGCCAAATATATCACTCATGGCTAGGGTTCGGTCATGAATGATATATTTGGCTAGAAATGTCTAAAATTCACAAGTTCTTGGATTAGTCATCCTTAAGCATTAGAGATACATAATCAATGATTGTGACTTAAAATTGAACAAAATCCTCTAACACCAAATGAACTGGCTGCTGAAGGCAAAAATCTAACTGCTTTTAGGCTCCGGGAGCCATCACAATTCCCTGGAGATGTGGATCCTGTAAAAGCTGATTTATGGATTCAGGTGCTAGAGAAAATCTTTGAACTAATACATAGTCCAGAGGGAGTGAACGTATCTTATGCTACATTTCTGTTAGTTGGTGATACTGAGTATTGGTGGAAAGGCACCAAACAGCTGCTTGAAGCAAAGAATCAGGAGGTTACTTGGGAAGTATTCCGAAACATGTTTTTGAACAAGTATTTTCCACAAAGTGCCCGAGCTGAGAAGGTGAGAGAATTTCTGCGACTTCAACAGGGAGATTTAACTGTCGGAGAATACACGACAAGGTTTGAATCGCTTGCCAAGTATTTTCGTCTTTTCCAGAACAACCTAAATGAGGATTGGAAGTGTGAGCGTTTCGAGGGGGGACTGCGTTTCGAGATTAAAGAATCAGTACTACAATTAGAAATTCAGAATTTCCAAGTCTTAGTCGAGAAATGTAGAAAAATAGAGCTAATGAGGAAAGAAATAGACAACATAGAAACTGTAGGAGGACCGGCTAGGTCAAAGAGCCAATTCCATAACCAAAGAGGAAAACAAGTGCAGAATGAACTTTATTTCCGACTACCAGGAAATAACCAGAATCAACAACGGTATCGTCCTAATAATTCTGAATCGGGAAGTGGAGGCCAGACGAACCAAAACCAAGGTCAAATCAGAAGATGTTACAGATGTGGAGATCCAAACCACATGGTAGATACCTGTCCACTAAAAGGAGTGAAGTGTTACAACTGCAATCAAGTAGGACACTTAGCAAATGATTGTCGTGTACCTAAGCCTAGATCTGCTGCCAATAACACCAGCACTAATAAACTGACAACTACAGGAAGAGTTTATGTTGTGAGCGGAGCTAAGGCTTCAAACTCTGATGATCCCTTGCAAGGTAGAGACGACATGGACTGTAATCTTTTAATTATACCTTGAATTCAGACTTAACACATTCCGTCATTTTGATAGATTGTATGAAATATTTGAGTTAGCCTATTTCTTCCTGGTCACATGATGTGATTGTTTCAAACTCCAACTATTCAACTAGTTATTGTGGAATTCTATATGTTTGAACTGTCCTATTATTGTTCGGGATAGACGCTTTCATGACAAATGAAGTTTCTTAATGAGACTTAGTCTAGTCACTTTCACTTTTGGTAAAAGTGATCCAGTCTGAATTTTGTTGGACTGTTGGCATTTTAAAATGTTATTTTAGAAATTCCTTGTTCAAATAATAAATCTTCTTAAGGTTAGGAACTATTCATTTTGTGAGTTCCTAATCCATAGGGATTTCCTTGTGAGAGAAGGAATTTTATTAGAGTCATGGTTGTAAACATGTATTAGCTATGCATTTTTACACTCATGAACATATTAAAGAATCTTTTTACATATTGGACGTTCCTGTATTCTTTCCAAATTGATACAGATCTTCTATAGCTATATACTTTCTTGTGAAAGTAAAACCTTAGGTTTGAGAAATCATGTCTAGTTTTGAGTCAAGAAATTTCGAGGACGAAATTTTTTTAAGAGGGGTAGTCTATAACACCCTGATTTTTCACTGCTTTATAATATCTAAAATTTATATAAATACGTTTATATTTTAATTTGAGACTTTAAAAATTTAATTAATTAAATCGAAACCTTATTTACACTCTACTTAACGGTATAGAGTTACGATTAAAATTTAGGTTAAAAAATCAGCAAAACCTGGTCTGTGAATTTCACTAACAGTATATTTATACGGATCAGAAGACATAATTTTGACTCGTAAATGAAAAGCTTAAGGTTTTTATTTAATTTCCAACATTTTTTGTTATTTTGAAATATTTCACTAAAAAGTGAAATAATATATAATATCTGGGTGATATAATAAATTGAGGGAGCAACGGAGCTGAATACGGGATTTCGGGGACCCGTTAAAGGATAAATCTCAAGATGACTCATATAGGTGAGTCACCATGTGAATGCATTTATTATGCACATGGTAATGATGACCAAGTAGGAGGGTTTTGCATTTAGGTCCTTATGCTTTTAGAATTTTGCAATTTGGTCCTTACAACTTAATTGCACTTTGATCCTTATGAAACCAAGATTCCTTGCTCCTAGGTCCCTTTCTGTGCGCAGCCACACTCTAATAAATACCCTCCCTCACACTTCATTTTCTTCCTATTGTATTTTGCTTCACAAACTCATAAAAACACCAAAGTTAGTCTTTGATCTTTGCTTGGGTTGATCATTTCACTTGTTCTTCTTTGATCTTCAAGAGGTAAACTCTTAATCCTTGATCATCTAAGTCTTATTCTTCATTTATTTTGAAAGTTCATGCCATGATCATCACTTTTACATTCCTAGATCTAGAATCTTTGAAAATCTCTAAGAAATTGTAGAAAAATCCAATGATCATGAAACCAATTTCTATGTTCTTATAATCACCTCTATGTTTATAATCCAAGAGCATGAATCAAAAAAAAAATTATCTCTTCACTTTTCCATTCATGGCCGAAACCCACTTGTGTGGGTGGAGGAGTTTTGTTTCATTTTTAGTGTTAAGTTATACATGACTCAATCCTTTTAGTTCATATCCATATCGAATCCAAGTTGTTGAATCAAAATAAAATCCCTATTCTATTTGTTTTGAAATAGCCGAACCTAGCTCTAAGTGGAGTTAGAGGATTTTAATTCAACTTTTGTATTATGATCATTGATCTTATGTTCTATACGCTTAAGGATCACTAATCCAAGAGTTTAGGATTTTTGGAAATTTTTAGCCACATAAACTCCTCATGGCCAAACCATACATAGGAAATAGGAGTGTTTTTTATTGTTTGATTTATGATTTATTTGTTGTGGTTTGTTGAAGGATAACATTTGTTTTGAGTGCCCGAGTTCATGGAGGAAGCCGGATCTGAAACCGAGACTTCGTTGAATAGAAACTTGAATCTTCAAGAGGTAAGAGGGGATTTCCTGAGGGATTTTTCCGATGGCTACGTGCTATCAAGTTGTTGGTCTGTATGATTTATTTGTGGTCGTGGTGTTTGATTTATGGTTGTGGTGCTTGATTAAAGTTGTGTTATTTATCTGTGTTTGGTTTATCTATATTTAATTATTTATTTGCGGTAGTATATTATAGTGTTTTGATGCATGATCTGCCTGGGTTAATTGCTATAAAATTGTTGTTGACTGTTGTTTGAGAAGCCTGACAGTGGTCAGTGCCCAATCACTTAACCAGATAAAAGCTTTAAGAAGCTTTATAAATTATATGCAATGTTTAACAGTGAAATATTGTAATATAATATTGATGAAAAATTTTATTTGGGAAAAATAAGGAATGTTGGAAAATATCATTATTTTAAGGATTTATTAGTGTAAAAGTAAACTATGACTCACAGTGAGGAAGTAACCGTGAAATTATTTTTTTACTGCTAATTTTTACGTAAGAAATTTCGTAATATTATAAAAAGTTATTTTGTGAAAATAATCTTCGAAAATAACTTAATTATGATTTTATAAAATTATTTAAGTGGAAAAAGCTAAGAATTGGCTTAAATGACATTAAAAAGGCTAAACGACGATAATTTGGAAGTGTCGAAGGCAAGTATTTCTAAAGCAGCAGTACGTATTTTAAACAAGTTAGAGCCTCAAGTGACTATCTTTTTTGAAAACTAAATTTTTAGTAACCGGTGATTTTATGAAAGAATTTCCCATTTGAAATGATATTTCGAAATCAAGTTTTCTCAAATGTGTTAAAAGATATATGGAACTTAGTAACCGAGACGTCGGGGTGCTAAGGTTCTTACAGTGTTATGGACGTGGTGTCCTTTGGACTTTAAGGTCCTGTAGACTTGGTGTCTACTGTATTAAAACATTTGAGATGTTTTCTATTACCATGAACCTATGACTGGTGCATCGGTCTAGGGGTTTCGTGATTGAGCACTCGGACCTTGAGGTCTTGTGTTATTAATGAAAGTTTTAAGATGTTTAAAACTATGTTTGGTCGTAAGCTTTTGAGCTTTGGAAAGGGAATATTGAACACAAAGAAAAGTGTCAAGAACAAAGTGTTTTTACATGCATTCATTCGGCAGACGTGCCTACGGCATTAATCTAGATATCTTGGTGGACAAGATGTTCGAGACGGTGCCAATTCTATTCTGGATATCTTGGTGGACAAGGTATTCAAGATGGTGAATCTGGATATCTTAATAAGATAAGGTATTCAAGATGGTTGTAACACCCCCCCCCCCCCCCCCCGCCCCAGGGTATTACTATGTAACACATGCGGAAGTAAATTAAAAAGATAATTTGTTGGTTGCTTTCGGAAAATTGTTTTCTTTTAAGTCAGAAAACTGGGGTATAAAATTTTTCTTTAAGGATAACTCTGAAATCCATAATACATACATTTAAAACGTAAAGTCACATTCGTAACAAAGTTACCATGACACACAACATTTCTCTAAGTTTCCATTTTCAAAAGAAAAGGTTTAAACTACAGATGGTTGTATATAACACTACATTTACCGACCTCTTTAGATATACAAGCCAAATCAGACTCCTAAGCTAGTCATTCTATCAAATATTCATTGGAGAGACCCCCCCCCCCCCCCACGTGGCCATCCCCCAATCAGAATACTTACCCAACCTCTAACATTAGGTCTTCAAGTGACTTAGAAAGACTCCTCTGCAACATCGGTACTAGAGTACCAAGGTACTACAGCAAAACCCGAAGAAAGCTAATATAACTGCAAGAGTGAGACACCGGCAAATGGATATATCATACAACAACCATATACATGATACATATCACACATTGGCATATTAGCATTCAAGCATTATTCATAGATAAAACAACAAGTGTTATATCAGTGGGTCTCATGCCCGAATCAATCAGTTTTATAAAGATAATGCATGACACTTCAATCAGCAGGCTCTAAACTTAATCTCCGGAGATCCCAACATCCTCAAAATGAGTTGATCAAGCTCAATACACCGTCTCATTGGCTAGCTAAGCAAAACGATAATACACCGTCTCATTGGCCATTTAGGCACAACGATTATGCACACCATTTCATTGTCCATTTAGGCACAATGTGTGACACCCTAAACTGGGGTCATTACATGGTTACTCGTTTGCGGAAATAAAACTTAATTTGCTGGTTGCTTTCGGAAAATCATGTTTTCTCAACGTTTATCTTTTCAAAATATGGTGATAAATTTTTTTTTCCTTTTCTCCTCATAACCAAAACAACGCAATCAAGTCCCACTTAAATACATAATGTATATAAGTCCTCTAACTATACTGCCTCATATGTTTTCTCACATAAAACATCATCAGCTTAATTCTAACAACATAATATAACATAATCGTACCTACATTGGTCGTAACTAACAGACACTACACCCCTTAAAAAACAGCAACAGCATGCCTCGAACTAGACAACCTTCATCTCCTTGTAGATATCATACCCCTCGTACGATTCTGATATGTTTGTAAAGGTGAGCCGCCAACATATGGATTTACCACGATAACTAAATGCGCAACACAAAAGAAGGCACATACACATATACATGTCTATAATAACGTACTCATTCATATCATAACATCTCGTTTATCAATAGGTTTCACACCCCGAACATCAACGTTGGAAAACTATGCATGAACACTTCAATACATCTTCTAAACATTCATACCTAATCTCATGAGATATCTCCAACCTCTTGATGAGTTGATCAGACTCGATTGCCACAGGCACACCGCCACAGGCACTCCCATCGCACACTGTCCAACATCGTGGCACAGTGATAACAATCTGAGATGGGGCCTCATTGTCCAAACCCTGGGCACAATGAGAACATCTTTGTATGATCTACCCTAACGCCGCAAGGTAATCCCTGTTTTGATTATGGCACGTCTGCCAAATGCATGCAAGAAAACATTTTATTCTCAACACTTTTCTTTGTGCTATATCTTTGTTTGTCAAAGCTCTCAAAAGCTTACGACTTAACATCTTTTGAAACATCTTTACATCTTTTATTAACAACAAAGGACCTCAAAGTCCGAGTGCTCAATCACGAAGCCCCTAGACCTTGCAATCAGTCTTAGGTTCGTGGTAATAGAAAACATCTTACAATGTGTTAACTTCTTTTAGTAGATACCTAGTCTACAACACAACGAACCTTAATACCCCGACGTCTCGGTTAATAAGTTCCATAACATCATTTTACATCATTTTTACATCTTTTTACATCTTCTTACATCTTTTTACATCTTACATCGTTCTAAATCTTTTTACATCTTTTACATCTTTTACATCTTTTACAAAATAACGCCAAATCATCAATAACTTCTTTTTATAGAAACTTCAACTCTAATAAATCAATTCAGATTAAATCTCTTTTTAAATTAAGTACTGCTATTTTCAAACTTTCCTCTTAAATAATTTCAAAACTTGCCGTCGTTTAGCATTTTCAAAGAAAATGTTCTTAAAGTCAAACTTTGACATTTCTTCTAAAATAATTTTCTTATATAATAAATAAGGTCTTTTCGAATATTAATTTCACAAAAATCACTTTTTATAATATTTCGGAATTTCTTGTGTAAAAATTAGCAGTACTAAAAAAATTTCACGGTTACGCTCTCACCGTGACTCATAAATTTCTTTTACACTAATAAATCATTAAAATAATAATATTTCTCAAAACTCGTTATTTTTCCAAAAATCATATTTTCCTCCACTATTATATTCCAACATTTCCCATAAAACGTGGAATACAACTTTCATAGCTTATTAAATCTTTTATCTGATTAATCAGTTGTGCACTGACCACTGTCAGACCTCTCAAACAACACTCACAAACAACATTCAACAACATCATCATAATTATATCCCCAAGCAGATCATGCATCATAACAACTTACTATACTACTGCAGATAATTAAAAGCAGATCAATCACCGATACACAGATAAACAACACATCGTAAACAACATAAACAATTAATCACAAACCACATATAAATCATATAAGCCACACTAAAAGCAAATAGTTATAGAGAAAATCCCTCAGGTAAGCTCCCCTTACCTCTTGAAGACTCAAACTAATGTTTTCAAACAACCTCCCGATTTAATCCGGTTTCCTCCGTCGGCTTTAGGTCAAACCAACCCGATTGATGCCTTCAAACGAATTGCAACCAAAATAAATCAAATCAAACAACAACATACTTAGCTCATGAGGGTTAGGTTTCGGTCAAGGGCTGACTTTTAGGGTTCAAAATCCTTAAAATTTCTAATCATGATTAAGTCATAGATTAATGGTCCTTAATTAACCTAAATCATAGATTAGTGACTAAACAACTAAGTTTCAAACTCAAAACTTCATAACTCTTCTATACCAAGATTTGGCCTCAACATGTTCATAGGGCTAGGGTTCTTAATTTAATAAACCAACTTGGATTTATAAGGCATACATACTAATAGCTTGATTACTAAGGTCATTAATGAAAACTTTGAACAAAACTCATCTAGTTCCAAGAACTAGGGTTTCGGCATTTATGAAATAAATAGGTTGGAGTTTGATTTTTGATCTTCTATATACTTGGATACAAGAACTATCAAGGTATTTGAAGATTGAATCATGAATCAAGACATGAAAATGAAACAAAACCTATGAACATGATATTGACCTAGGTTTGGCCAAGTCCAGAAATTTGGGAAAGAAATTTCTCATGATCTTATGCTTCTAGATGATGAAAATAGAGATGATTATAAGATCATAGCAAATTGTTTCATGTCAAAAGGATTTTTCTAGAATTAGTTATGAATTTTCAAAGTTCTAGATCTAGAAACTTAAAAGTGATGAACAACTATGAAATAAACATTGAATCAAGAAATTGATTGAAGAACATAGACATGATTAGAGAATAAGAATAGGATTCACCTCTTGGAGATCAAAAACAAGTGAAGATCCAAGAACCTGCTTCACAAACTTGACACTCAAAGACTTATGAACTTTAGGTTTTTGAACAAAAGGCAAGAGAAACTAAGTGAAAGGTGAGGAAGGGTATTTATAGGCATGTGGGCTGCGCCACTTTTGAGGACCAAGTAGAAAGGAGGTGGCTTTTCAAAGGATTTAAGTGCAAATAACTCATAGGGACCATTTGGCAAAGATTCCATAAGTTTAAGGACTAGTTTGCAAATTGTCATTAAATTGTCATGATGACTTTTTGCCACAATAAATGTGGTCTTATCTTGATGACTTTTGGGACTGATTTTTGTCATAGATCTTTTAAGACAAATCAAGAAGGTTTGAGAAGATTAAAGAATGATGTAGAACAAAGTGGAAGAATGTAGAATAATGTGGAAGATTGTTGAACATTCTAGAAAGTCTTGGTTCATCCAACAACAAATGAGGGCAGTCATCAATCCCTCATGGGCTTGCGCATGGGCTTAGCAAATTTGGGCTTGGTTTCATTTTTGTGGGGCCCACTTTAAGATTTAAGCATTAAGCTTAAGATAGGAAACTTATATGGCTTCAAATGGGCTTTATGAAACTTAAGTCATGGGTAAGGAATTTGGGCCTCAAAGCCACGGTCCTCTATGAATTTGGAACAAGGATTCTAGCCCAATTCACTTGGAAAAACATAGAAACTAATTTAGGGACAAAAGGGTAATTAACAGAAAGTTCAGGGACTTAAGGGTAAAATTCATAAATTTTCACTTTAACCCTGAAAAACCTTCTAGACTTAAAAATATGATTCATCCCCATGAATCATCTCAAAATCCTAAGATAAACTCTTTATCGGCTCTTAGAAACTCAAAAATTCCCTCCATCGTCTACCCGATTACGTATTTCGCCCGTAAAACGTAAATTATTTTATTTTTTCTGAAAAAAATTCTAAAAGTACACTCTTGTAGGAAATAAAATAAAAATCTTAAGTCTTTCGTTCACGAATTAAAATTAGGTTTTCTGAGCAGTAAATTTTTACTGTCACTGAAAATGCAGAAAACGGCAGATCGGCTTCCGTCTGAATTTTCAACCAAAAACTTCCCCGTAACCTTATGAAAATAAGTATAACAAGGAAATGACCTTGGTTTATCCAAAATCATTTTCTAAGTCTCGGATAAAAATATATATTTATATATTTATTACCGATATCACGATGCAGCGAAAATCGGGATGTTACCCATAACATCATGATTAGGAACCTTGGTCCATAATTCCTGACATGGATCCTAGATCACGTGCATATCACGTAAAACTAGAGCGATGTCTCGCGACTAGATTCCTACTCACATGTGCTAACTTTTCGCTCAGTGAAAATCAAATCCAAAACAAAACCTCGGTCACTTATCTAAGTAACTGGAACGTTTCCAAATCATTTAGGAGAAAATCCTTTTCCTTTGCAAAATCTTTTATAAAGCCATTAGGAAATTTGTTTGTTTTTGAAATCCCTGATGGAATAAAGTCAAATATTTTCAAAGGGTTTTTCTTTCATAAAACACTTAGTTCGAAAAAGGTTTTCTCTCGTACAAAACTTTAGATCATGAAAGGGTAGTTTCCATTGACTTAAAATCACTTCAACATTTCTTTTAAAAATGAGAATCTTATTATTTTTGAAGTAAGCACTTTAAACACGGAACTTTTATAAATGAAACCAAAACTTTCAAAGTTCTATTCAAGGCTTATTAAGGCTTTTAATCCTTATAATCATTTAGCACAGACTCAAGTCCAGCTTCTCAAAATTTAATCAACAGTAATATATCTCAAACAGTAATATCACAGTTAATGACAGTTCATCACATATATATAATTCATAATACTGTAAAGCAAGTAATAATCAACTTCAAGTAATAATCACAATAGCTCAAGTAAACAAGTCATTCAAGTATTGGCTCCATATCATAATAATATTCAAATCACTCAAGTTAAACACATTCACACATGCATATAGTCATTGAATATCCCTAGGCAATCCCCTCTTACCTTTGGTTAGGTAGAGATACGAGATGCTTGGATAGAAGTGATGTGAACGTCCTCGCTTTCTCCGTGATAGAAGTCTAAGGTTATAAACACAAGATTACAATTTAAAATCAACCAAGAACACTAAACCACAAGGTATTAGGTTCGGCCAAGACAATAAATTAGGGTTAGAGATCCCCGAAAATTATAAAACTCATGGATTTATGATCCTTAACTGTTGGGAGTTCATAAACAATGATCACTTAACAATGTTGAATTAAAATCCCACTAAGTTATAAACTTAGGGTATTCGGCCAAGGCTATTAAAATAGGCTAGCATTCTCTAAACTTGCCAATCTCTTAGGTCTAGCATCCACACATAGTAAGGAGCTCAAAACCATGATCATTTTGGAAAATGAAAAACAAAGTATCCTAGGTCCATAACCTTCTAGGTTCGGTCTTCATAGGATTTATAGGCTAGAAATCTCTAAACTTTCCAATCTCTTAGACTTAGCATCCAAATATCTTATGGAGCTCAAGTCCATGATCATTTTGGAAAACAATGGAAACTTAAACATTCCAATCTCTTAGACTTAGCATCCAAATATCTTATGGAGCTCAAGTCCATGATCATTTTGAAAAATAAGAAATAACACATCCTAGGTTCAATAACATAGAATAAACAAGTTAGAAATCCTTAAACTTTCCAATCTCTTAGACTTAGCATCCTTCTATATTGAGGAGCCTTAGTCCATGATCATTTTGGAAAATGAAACTCAAACATCCTTGCTTTAAAACATTTAAGTTTCGACCTACATAGGATAATGAGGAAAAATATTCTTTGTTTGATAACCACTCTTAGGTTTAGAATCACAAGGTATTAAGAGTTCTAAATCCATTATCATACTTGGAAAGTTGAAACATAGTATCCTAGGCTTACTTATACATATTTTTGGCCATCATAGGAAAACAAGCTATCAAACCTTTCAAGATTTATAGATTTAAGATCAAGGAATAGTTAGAAACTCAAACACATGATCATATTCCAAAAGTTGAAGAAAAAACCTCCTAGGCCACATATGCTTAGCATTTGGCCTTCATAGGTAGAGATTTTTGTTTTACACAACCTCTTAGTATCTGAAAATATAAGTTAATACAAGACTATAGAAAGTGGTTTCAACTAAAAAGAAGTTTTCTACCATTTTAGAGAGATTTTAGAATTTGAAGCATATAAAGAACACATAAGGCGAACTAAGAAATAAAAGATGAAACTTGAAAAAAAGATTCATATGAGAGCATTACCCTTAGTATAAGGAAGAACTTTAATGAAGAACTCAAGTGGAAAAGACTAATAAAAATGGAAGCTTGAAGTGTTTGAAAAAAAGAAGAAATGGAAGAAGTTGAAGAAGTATGGAGATGGAGGAAGAAAATGAGATAATGAAGATGAGTGATGATTATATAAAGGAGGGAGAGGGGAGCACGAAATTTTGGAGAGAGGATGAGGTTGGAGAGCAAGTTTTGTCCTTAAGACTTGTTTGATTGAAGAGGAAAGAGAAAAATAGGTTTTTAGAATATAATATGATATAATTTGAAAAGTGTGATGATTACACTTTTGGAGTGCGTCATAAACCTTTCCCATCATGTCCCATCAAGTCACTTCACTTCTTTTGTGCTCCCTAATCTGCTCCATTTCGTACCCGGTTGCATTTCCGATTGTAATTCTTCCGACGTTTTCGCCTGAATAAAATATTATATTCTATTTTTGAACTAAAATTTTCAAAATAACCAAAGTTGAAGGAAACATAATAAAAACACTAACCGTCTCGTTCACGGGTCAAAATTACGTTTTCTGCACAGTAAACTTGTACCGGTAGTGAAAACGCAGACCGGCTTAATCTAAAATAAACACATTTAAATATGTATTTACTGCTACATAAAGCATAGGGAAAACAGGGTGTTACAATGGTGAATCTGGATATCTTAATAGCAAGGTATTCACCATGGTGTGCCTTATTTGGCAATCAAGCTTGATCAACTCATTTTTATATGGTGTTGGGGATCTCCATAGACTAGGTATGAATTTAGATGGTGTATATGAAGTGCTCATGCATAGTTTTCAAATGATGATGTTTGGGGTGTGAAAACCCATTTATAAACTGTTTGCTTTATTATGAAAGCTTATGTTGTTATAAATATGTATATGTGTGTCTGTTTTCTTTTGTGTCGAACATGTGGTTGTCATGTTAAATCAATATATTGGTTTCTCACTCTTGCATATTTTCTTTTTGGTTTCTCTACTTGTACATATATTTATATCCAAACCCAGATAAACCACTCAGGGGATTTGACGACTACAGGAGGAAGTTCCCTTAGGTCGGAACGTGCTGATGTTCTCTTCTTCTGCTATGACTATCTTTAGTTACGACCAGCTTAGGTTTATATTTAATTTATGTTTTGCTGTGAATGGACCTATACTTATTAAGGTCTAGTTGTATAAACAATTAAGATACAGTATATTTGTATGATGTTATATATATATATATATATATATATATATATATATATATATATATGTATACGGTTATATTTACGATGTTGTTGTGGTTGTTGAAAAGAAAAAAAAAAGGGAAAACTTTTTTCACCATTTTGAGAAATGATTACAACTTAAGAAAATATTATTTTCTGAAAGCAACCAGCGAATTACTTTTAATTTATTTCCGTTCGTGTTTACAAAGTAATGCCCAAAAAGGGTGTTACACCAGTTTTTTTGCTCGATTTTTGTCCACACATTTTAAATATAAGCAACTTTGGTCCATTTGTATGTTAACATCCAATAGTTAGTGGTGTATCTGACGTGACTTATGAGATTATAACCTGGCTTATGCTTTATAACAAGTGGTGCCATAAGTGAATGCAGATTTGGAATGCTAATTATTGGATGTTAACTTAATGAATGGACCAAAATTGCACATTTTAAAAATGTGTGGACTAAAATCAAGCAGAAAAAAAACTGGGGATCAAAATCGCCAAAACACCAAAATAGGAGGGTCTAAAAGTGCAATTAAGCCTTATTTATATTATGTATATTTAATCTTGGCCCCCTCATAAGAAATTTCAGGCTCCGCCCCAAATCGACCTTACAAATTTTGCATATAGACTTGTTTTGTCTATATAAAACTATGAGTTTTGATGGTAATTACTATGTAGTTGTAATAGTGGGTGAGTGTTCCGGATATCATTGACTTTGTTTATTTTTCATAAAAAATGATGCTTTTGTTTTCTTTAAAAAGCTTACAAAGGTTATCCAAAATGAGAAAGGCTTGAGCATCACATTCATCCAAAGTGATCATGATAGTAAGTTCCAACATGAGACATTTGGAGCCTTTTGTGTTGAAAATGACACTAAGCATTGCTTCCTATGTGGTTGTCATTCCTACTCCTAGCCGCCACCATCTCTTTTTGTTCCTCCTCTACCTCTCCACCATAAAATAACCCATTATCCATCACCTTCCTCCACCAATTTCAATCTTCTACTCCCACCTTCCACCTTCTGTGTGCCACTGACTGTTTCTCCAAATGCCTTGGTCATGATGGCTTCACCATCGTCGTTGCTAGCACCCTCCTAACTAAAAAATCCATCATCATCAAGTGCATGAACTCTTCTTCCTAGCAAGGCGCACAAGTTCCACAATGAGTTTTTCTTCAAGGCCAAGCTCCACTCTACAACATTGTCATCATCGCCGGTCCTCCTTCGACTTGAAACGACAGTGTTTCCTCTTCGTCTACAACCTCATCTACAATTGCAATCTCCAAAACACACTCTTGTATTACAAACCGAATACATGGAATGGAAGAGAAGATGATGTAATTATCTAAACAATAATTACCTTAAAAAATGATTAATTTCATTCCATATATCTTGTAGTTATCCAAACAATTTTTTATAAATAATAAAATTCAAAATCCATCAATACAATTATTTAATTTTTATATTTCAAATTCTTTAAAATTCAAAATAATCCCTTTAAACACAATCTAAGGTAGCGTTTGGTACAAGTTTTAGTTTAATATTCCAGGGAATTTGGGCTTGGAAATAAAAGTTTCTCATGTTTGACACAGATTTTAAAAAATTATTCCCAAGCATAAAATATGTCTGATAATAAAATTAGTGAATGAAAGTGGAAAACACTATTCTCATGTGTGGATGTGCGAAACAAATAAATATTCCTGAGAATGAGATTCCCGAGAAGATAATTTACCTGATAATAAAATACTTCATGAACCAAATGACACCTAAAGAAACTCGTGGTTAATTTAATTTGGATCTACAATACCAATACCCCATTGGAAACACGAATCATTACCCCGATTGGAAACACGATGTAACATCCCTACTGCTCTATGGATTGACGACTGTCCCTATAGACCAACACGAGTCTTTTCAACGTGCTTTGTCCTCACTCACACGCTTCCTAGGAAAACTTCCCAGGAGGTCACCCATCCCAGAATTGCTCCAAGTCAAGCACGCTTAACTGTGGAGTTCTTAAGTGATGAGCTACCTGCGACACCCCATTCCCAAGGTATCACATTTACGTAACATGAGATACTAATTCGCTGGTTTCCTTCGGAAAACAAAATTCGTTTTCTAATTCCTTAAACTTCTCAAAAACAGTGATAAAATTTTTTTCCTTTTTCTTTTTACTGTACACACACTCAAACACCAATAAAATAATGTACATCACTATATATATTATATATATTATATATATATTATATATATATATATATATATATATATATATATATTACATATGCATCAACGTTTTACAAAAGACCTTTTTCTTACCAGGTCATCATCTACTGTCACACGTATTTTATATCAACTGAAATATCATAACTATGTCATAGTGGGAGTCTGAAAAACACTACTCAAAAGATGGCTCTCAGTAGCCACTGAGTCAGACTAACCTAAAATCCCACTCTACCCAAAAACACTACATCCTAAGCTGGTCACCACTACAGAAATCCATTGGAGAGTCATGTATAAACTCCCTCACCTCCAGGAGGTGTATCTGGAGAGGATACAACAACCCCCTCTCCAACAACTGGAACCCCTCCGTCATCTAAAGGAATATAGTCTGGATCAACCATCGGATCCTCCTCGGGGTCCTCCTCCATCTCCACCTGTACATCCTCTGGAATCAAGACTATAGGTGCAAGAGGTGACTCCGGTGCTACCTGCTGTAACGGATGCACGAAAGGAGGTGGTTGGTGCTCCAGGTTTCTGTGTTGTACCAGATATCGTAGGATCATCCAAATGGGCGGTAATGAAACTTCAATTGTCTCCCTACTATGAATCAACTGATGTGGTCCGTCTGCTACAGTACCTTGGAGCGTTCTCATAGGACCCGTGTAAGTAGCACTCCAAGCTCCTGGGTTAATCACCCAGGCGTTCCCTTGGTCAGCATTGTCGAACATCAAGGCTCGGACCCCTGAGTAGTTCAGATCCACTGCGCCCGGATCCATCTGAACGCAAATATACACATAGATTCCATATAGTAGAGGAAACAACAAACAAATGTGCAAGGGTGAGTTACCAATATATGAGTCTTGATAAGACAACCCCATGCACGACACACAAATAGCAAATACCATATATTCACAGCATACTAAAATTATTCAAAACAGCAGGATAATTTAATTCAAAGGGTTTCATACCAGACAGTCATCGTTATTTTATAAAAATGCATGGCACTTCAATATTCAGGCTCTATTTTAATACCTAATCTACGGAGATCCCACAACTTTCTGTTTCGTTTTGAGCTGATCAAGCTCTGCACATGGCCCATTGTAAAAATGAAATAAAACAATGTCCAAGAGAACACATAACACACTGGCCACACAGAGTTTCACCAAGGTTATTGTTCAAAAATGTAACTCATTGGCTCACACAGAATCCCAATGGTCACTACGAACAATGGATATTATTGTCCATAACCTATTGCCTCACTCCGAATCACAATAGTTATCGCAAAAAATTTGACACACAATCTAGTAAAGATACATGGGCTCACACAGAATCCCAATGATCAAATGGAAACATAGTCCATAACAGATACATTGATCCACTCAGGACTCAATGATCATAACACATGACACGTCTTCCAGCTATGCATGAGAAAATCTTTTATTCTCGATTTGTTTTCTTTGTCGTAATAATATTTCCTTGTCGAAGCACAAAGCTAACGACCATGCCTAATTTCTTATTAAGACTTTCCACTTAAACAAACATAGGACACATTGCCCAAATGTTTTAAAACTTAACACAGGACACGCAGTCCGAGTGCTCAATCGCAAAGCCCTAAACCGATGCACCGGTCTTAGGCTCGCGGATATGGAACTCATAATCTCCACATCAACTTAGGACACACAGTCCACAAAATCATTGCACGACACTCAGTCCAATGACACAGATCCCTGATCTATGTGTCCACAGAACACTAGAACCCCGACGTCTCGGTTCCTATATTCATTTATCCTCTTGTAAAACATTTCGCTTAGTAAAAAACAAATACAAAACAAAATCTCCTAAAACTTATCCAAGTTTAACGGAATAATTTCACTGAATAAAATTCTCTTACAGAAATCCTTTTTTTGTTAAAACGTTAATAAAACCTGAAAATCATTGATAAATTCCTTTTATTTCTAATTATTTCATTTTTGAAAATAAGTTTCAATAAAAGTTAACTTCCAAAAAGTATTTAATAATTCAACTCATAAATTCATAATAATAAAATATTATTTTGCTCAAAATAAATCAATAAAATTCTGTGTATTACTTAAATAATTTCTGTCAGATGTAATTGTTCTGACTGCTATATAACGTTATTTTCGGAATTTAATTACTTTAAATTACATTTTATAATAAAATTGAATTTATTTGTAAAAATTAGAGCCTGTGAAAAATTTCACAGTTTCGCCCTTACTGTCGCTTATTGACACAGTTTCCACAAAATATTATTAAAATAATATTTTTTTCACTTTTATCAAAATTTCCCAAATTAATCACTCTGATTAATTATCCAAGCTTATTAAGCTTTTATCCTCAAATTAATTTTAAACATTGACCAATGTCAGGTTTCTCAGTCCAACACTCAACAGCAAATATAATTTCAATCACAGAATAGCATGACATATATCAATTCATGACATGCATCACAATTATAATATAACCCAATAATTATAATCATGTAAATCCACATATCACATAAACTCAATTACCCAAATAAGTATCTAATCAATCCAGCAATTAACAGCAAACAATGTAATATCATAAAATATTTCTACAGAAAATTAACAAATGACTCCAACAATAGGCATGTGATTATCTTAAACTCCTCAAGAATATTCCCCTTACCTTTTTGAAGATTCGAATTAATAGTTTTCAAGATCTTTCACGATTTTGTTCAGTTTTTTCCTCCTTGGCTTAGATCATACCAATCAATCGATTCCTTCATAACGAATTGCAACCAAAATAAATCAAATCAAACAACAATACACTTAAATCATAAAGGTTAGGTTTCAGCCTCAACAAATTTTTCTAGGTTAGGAAAGTTGAAAATTTGTTAACTTAGGGATTTATGATCCATAAGTAACTTAAACATGATTAAGTACTTAAACCAAGATCATGAACTAAGAACATGGAATAAAACTCATCTAGTTCCAAGAACTAGGGTTTCGGTTTTTCTCAAGATCATAGGCTAGAGGTTTTTAAAATTTTCTCAACTCTTGGATTTAATCAACATACAAAACCTAGAGTTGGATTCAAGTGTTACAAGACAACATTTGAATCAAAAACCCATCCAATATTCATAGCTAGGGTTTCGGCCTTTATGAAACAAATAGGTTAGGGTTTGATTTTTTATCTTCTATTTACTTACATACAATAACTATCAAGGTACTAAGAGATTGAATCATGAATCAAGACATGAAAATGAAACAAAACCCATGAACACCACTTTTTCATGGATTCGGCCCAGTTCAGAAAATTGGGAAAGAAATTTCTAATGATCATATGCTTCTATATGATAAAAATAGAGATGATTATGAGATCATAGCAATTGGTTTCATGTCAAAAGGATTTTTCTAGAATTAGTTATGGATTTTTGAAGTTAGCTTCATGAACTTTGAATGAAATGAAGAACATGATGATTCATGTCATAAATCCATAAAAGTTGTGAATAGAAAGGCTTTAAATGACAAGATGAAGAGTTGTTACCTCTTGATGATCAAAGAAAAGGATGATCTTGTTGATGTTCTTCACAAATTCAAGTTTAAGTGTTCTTGAGTTCCTAAGGAAAAACATGAACTTTGAAGAGAAAATGGCATGAAATGAAATGAAGAAATTGCCTAAGTGTGTTATGATGAAGGAGCCGTGGGTTTTGAGGGGTAATTTGGTCAAAATTTACAATGGCATGGCTTGCAAAATTCATGGAAAGCTAGGGGTAAAATCATCATTTCCATACAAAAATATCCTATTGTCATAAATGCGTCATTATGGCCATTATGACTCGGGTAGGATCGTCATAAATGCATGTCACATCAGTCACATCAAACACCTCAGCTCCGTTACTGACTCCCTGATTCATCTGACACGAGTTTTCCTAGAGATATCTCGATGTTTTCGCCCACAGCAAATATAATATTTTAATTTTATGCTAAATTTTTCAAAACTTCGAGTATCATAGTAAATACGATAAAAACATTCTTCATCTCGTTCACGAATTAAAATTAGGTTTTTTGAGCAATAAACTTTTACTGTCAGTGAAAACGTAAACCGTGTTCCGTCTGAATTTTTAACCCAAAATTTCATCGTAACCCTAAGATATAAAACATGAGGTGAAAATAACAATGGTTTACCCAAAATCATTTTGAGTCTCAGATAAAAATATATATATTTATATATTTATTACCGATATTTGAAAGCAGTGAAAACTCGGGGTGTTACACTACCGAAAAGAAGATGCATCTTGTTAGTATAGGTAGTACTAATCAATTCATATAAGTCATCCTCAACTGTATAGTCCCATGCCTACACAGTCTTAGGATCCCTCTCATTCCGGTGTGTAATCGGTTCATTCACGTGTCCCTCCACCTGGAAGTCTGCCGGGAGCCATTCCTTGTCCGTAGCTTCTTGCACCGACGACCACTCCGCGCCCTCGTCGGCCCCGGGTGTCACATGCCCACCAACTTCCGCTTGGTTCATCCCTGAACCACACCGTACTGGGAGAGGTGCCGCTCTGATACCATTTGTAACATCCATGGCTGCTCTATGGATTGACGACTGTCCCCACAGATCAATACGGGTCTTTTCAACGTGCTTTGTCCTTACTCACACGCTTTCTGGGAAAACTTCTTAGGAGGTCACCCATCCCATAATTGCTCCAAGTCAAGCACGCTTAAATGTGGAGTTCTTAAGTGATGAGCTACCGAAAAGAAGATGCATCTTGTTAGTATAGGTAGTACCAATCAATTCATATAAGACATCCTCAACTGTATAGTCCCAAACCTACACAGTCTCAGGATCCCTCTCATTCCGGTGTGTAATCTGTAACACCCCCTTTGGGCATTACTTTGTAAACACGTGCGGAAATAAATTAAAAGAGATAATTTGTTGGTTGCTTTCGGAAAATAATTTATATAAGTACATAAGCGTCTGAAATTGGGTATAAAAAAATTGTCACGACTCCAAACCTAAGCCTTGATCGGCACACTGGCTTACAATCCTAGCCTGGCAAGCCTATTTAATTTAGAGATATACTTGAATAAAAGCTAGTATTTTTACAAAAATTTCGACAGAGTCTCCTATGTAATTCGAACATCCCAGGTAAAAGAACACCTGCTAAAATAATTACATTTTCATTCCAGAATTCCAGTTACACCAAATACAACCAGGCAGTAATATGTTAAAATAGTTACATCAATAAGCTATACATAACCAAAAGGAAATGCTTAGGTTTTCATTCAAAAGAGATGCTCTCCGAGCCATAAACATTATATTTTAAAATAAAGACTCTCTGAGCCATACTCATACATACTATCAAAAATCTAAGTCTCAAACCCTAAGCTGGTCATTCTAAAAGTTATTTCTGAGGAAAACTCACGTGGTTATTCCACAATCAAATACTTTATCAAAAAACTTGATCTAAGCCTTTGAGTGACATAAGAAGACTCCTCTACACCATCTGTACTAAAGTACCCAGGGTACAATAGTGAACCAGAAGAAACCTGCTATATCTGTAAGGGTGAGAAACCGACAATGGATATATCCCACAACAACCATATACATGATACATACAACACATTGGCATATTATCACTTAAGCATTATTCATAGATAAACAACAAGTGTTATATCAGTGGGTCTCATACCTGAATCAATCAGTTTTATAAAGAGAATGCATGAGATACCATCACCGTTTTATCATTAAGAAATAAAGAGTTGATCAGGGTCATACGCCACGTTTGGCAAGTTGTCTCTGTCACCTCATGTACCTGGATCAACACCATCACGAATCCCTTATAACTGCCATTCGGATGTATACATCATCAAATACCACATCTTAAGCGGGTATTCGGTAACTCAAGCACGTCTGCCAAGGTGAAGTGCATATGAATAAAAGACATTTCATTATCGAGACTTTTCTTTGTGTTCACTCTTTTTTTGTTGTCGAAGCCCAAGGCTAACGACTATTCACAATTTTCATCACTTGAAAATCAATAACACAGGACGTGCAGTCCGAGTGCTCAATCACAACACCTTAGACCGATGCGCAGTCCAAGGTTGTGGCAGTAGAAACAATTATACTTTTTTCCATGTTTTATTTCAACATGATAAGGACTCCTAGCCCATAACAACAAAATTAGGACACACAGTCCTCAATTCCAAGATTAGGACTCTTAGCCCATAATATAATGATTAGGACCCTTGGCCCATAATCCTTGACACGGATCCCAGATCACGTGCATAAACTGAATGCTAGAGGCGACGTCTCGCGAACTAGTATTCTCTTTCACATGTGCTTACTTTTTGCTCAGTGAAAATCAATGCCAAAACAAAACCTCGGTCACTTATCCAAGTAACCGGAACATTTCTAAATCATTTAGGAGAAAATCTTTTCCTTTACAAATTCTTTTATAAAACCTTTAGGAAATTCGTTTGCTTTTGAAATCCTTGATGCAATAAAGTTAAATATTTTCAAAGGGTGTTTCCTTCATAAAACACACCGTTCGAAAAGGTTTTCTCTCATACAAAACTTTTGATCATAAAAAGGTAGTTTCCTTCAACTCAAAATCACTTCAACATTTTTCTAAAAACAAGATCTTATTCTTCTGAAGTAAGCACTTTAAATAAGGAACTTTTATAAGTGAACCCAAAACTTTCAAAGTTCCATTCAAGGCTTATTAAGGCTTTTAATCCTTATATTCATTAGGCACAGACTCAAGTCCGGCTTCTCAAACTCCAATCAACAGTAATATATTCACAACAATAGTAATATCACACTTAATGACAGTTCATCACATATATATAATTCATAACACTTTAAAGGAAGGAATGTTCAACTTCAAGTAATAACCACAATAGTTCAAGTAAACAAGTTATTCAAGTATTGACTCAATATCACAATAATATTCACAACACTTAATTACACACATACACACATGCATATAGTTATTGAATATCCCTAGGCAAGCTCCCCTTACCTTTGAAGACAAGTAAAGGATTCTCGCCTTAATGCTCACGTTAGCTCCAAGAGTGTAATTATCTACTCCATCAAGCAAGCATAGCCGTGTCCAACATCACATAGGCACAAACCAAGCATGATAACAAACAAACAAATTCACCAATTCAATTTTCATCCTCAAAACATATAATCAAAAGAAACCATACATTTAATCCAGTAAATAGAATCGATTTCCCAATAACATCGATTTGGGTAAAAAGGATCCATAATTAAAATTGGGGAACATTTGATTTGGTTTGAGAAACATGAAATTGAACTTAGAAATCTCAAATTAAAGGTCCTAATTTGAATACACATAGTTAATTTTATAGAAACACAATCGATTTCAAATAAATCAAATTGGGGTTTAGGGTTCCTAAACACAATTTGGGGAAAACTCATTTGATCAAATGATGATAAAAATTAGTTTAATAAAACACTAATTTATTGTCCCAATTGGATAAAAACATATTTTAATTTCAAATTACAACATGAAATCAAAGAGCTATGGTTTCAAAATCAGATTTGGAGCTTTTCAATCTAGAAGAGATTAGAGCTAGAATACTTGCCCAAGATGACAAAGAAGAGACAAGGTGGTGGCTGTGACGGCAGCCATGGCGGAGGATGGCGGTTACACGATGGACGGCGGCGGCGCAACAGCGAACAGGGATGACAGAGATGAAGGAGAGCATAAAGGTTCAAGAAGGAAGCTTAACCAATGAGTTGGGTTCGAAACCACCATGGAAGGCGGCGGGTCCGACTTATCGCTACTAGGAACGGCGGTGGGTGGCGGTGACGAGATCCGGTTCAATCGGGACGACGTGAAATAGTCGCGTGTCTTCTCCTTCTCACGCCGGTGAGTGACCGATGGTGTTGCAGGGCGACGGCGCACGGCTTCCCGGCTGGTGGTCGTGATTTGAATGGAGAGGGATGGAGTTTTGAGAGACAAGAGTTTCCTTAATGAAGAAGGTGAAGAATATAAAAGGAGAGAGAAAATCTGTTGAAGGGGGGAGGCGTCGAGTATTAGGGGGGAGGGGAGATAAAAAGCAAAACTTTTTAATTGCTTAGTGATAGGTACAAAAATGAGGGATAAATATTAAGCCTAAAAATAAACACGTTTTTAGTTTTTGAATCTAAAAATAAATGGTGACAACTATATACTTTCAAATTTTGAAATAAAGTAGAGATTGATAGTTGAATTGATCAACTAAGAAAATCACGGAGCAACATTTAATCTCCGATTAATGTCAAACCAGTTTATTTTCAAATCTAAAATTAAATAGAATGAAAATATGAAAATTCTTTTCTCTTAAACATATTATTTAGAACATTTTCTGTACTGGTAATAATAGTAACAATAACGTAAGTTATTGTCTAGTAAGCGTGCATTCTCTGAAATAAGTCAGTGCTAACGTACCCAATAAAATAATTTGAAGAGAGTAATTCAATTACTCAAACTAAACCACATAACAAAATAAACATAAGCATCCAAATAAAATTATTAATCATATGTGTAAAAAGTAGGGTGTTGCATTACTACCCCTATTAAAAAAAATTCGTCCTCGAAATTTCGTAGCTCTAAACTAAACAGGATTTTGTAATCACACCTTGACCCTAAAATCTTACTTTGTATTCTCGTCGCTTCATTCATTCATCTATAACTCTATAACAGGATCGATTCTTATGTCATTCTATTTATCCTTAAAACTATTTAACACAACATTATTCCCACTAACCTCGACATTTCACCTTAGTTTATCACACTCGAAAGACATAATCAAAACTTAATCACTTCTCGCCTCAATATTGGTCCACTAGAAGACCTTCTTCAACATCTAATCCTCACGACGAACACCAAGTTCAACACTAACTTTACCCCATCATACATCAACTTTCAACTCAAAATATACAATTGTAGTCTTAGTTTCCTTTGAACATATTCCACCACTCCAAATTATATCATAGTAATTCATTTCAATCTTAAAGAATATGATTACACTCCTTCATTCAGCTACAACCAAAAGGAATCACTTCAGTTTGTATTATCCATGATCATAATTCTTAAACTTTTCTAACAACTTAGTTTCACTCAAGAACTCCTCTTTACTGCTCCCCTTCCGCTTAGGGAAAAACTACTATAAACACTTTCCTGTCAATCTTCAAACTCATAAAACAAATCTTGATTACAAACATCTTATCATTACTTTAGATTCCTCTAGCGACATTCTGCCTCATTCATGATAAGGTCTATTGTAATTGTCCTACTCACTGACGTTGAGCTTAAGGGTTTTCGTATTACCAGTCATATCAACACCTCAACAAAATTCTTATCACCTCCTATTTATTCTGCTATAGGGATAACGATACTTAGGTACTATATTTACTCTCAGCTAACCTCACCTTTTAAGAATTAGATCATTTCTTATTTGTCCATCGAACTCAGGGTGATAAGCTGAACTTGACTTCAACCTGGTTCTTAACGCCTGATGTAGACTTCACCAATCGATCCACGATCACTTGAATTCAAACAAGACTCATGTAGGCCTTCAGCAAAATCATAACAAAGATTCACAGAATGCCAATATCTTAACAAGGAAGGTCTCAATTGTTAAACTATCCCTTTTTCATTGTACTCGACTAACTCTGACATCTTGATGTGGAGATACCCAACTCATGAATGATGAGATAGGTCACACATCGACGACATTTGGAGAATACGTAGAACTAAGATGATCAACGACGACAAGTACTTTCGAACCGCACTAAGACATGACCTTGGTGATCATAAAAGAATTTCTCAAGAAAAGAATTTTTTTTTTTTTTATTTCACTTTCACATAAGCATAGAAAAGAATTTCATTAATTGAAGGATACAGGAACATCCAGTATGGAAAAAGATCCTTCCATCAGGTTCGTGGGTGTAAAAATGCATGATCAATACACATTTACAAACATGAATCTAATAAAGTTCATTCTTCCACAAGAATCTTCCAGTGGATTTAAGGAATCAAAGGGTGAATAATGTCTAATCCAAAGAGGATTAATTCTTATTCTTGGTACAAAGAATTTACAAAATGATGACTTTCACCTCTACCAAAAATAGGGGTGACGAAACTAAGTTTCACCAAGAAACTTCTGCTATCACAAAATTATCTGTGTTATAACTCAAGAAATAGTCATAACCACTTCTCTCAACAAAATGTGAAAGTATCCAAACCAATGGATTACATTAAATCAATTCACTCAAATGTCTAATACATCGAGGATTATTTAGAAGTGTGAGTACGACGTCTCACAAACAAAGAAATGAATAACTGAAAATTTATGAATTAGCATAACTAATTCATGAGTCCTGACCGAGTCCAGAAACTAGATCAATCTAAAATCAATGTCCTTTGCTAACCATAAACCTAGAATATTTCTCGGGAACACTCCTGGAAAAACCCTTTACACAAGCACCTTGTTTCGAATGTCTGACACGATTCGCAAGGATAATTGAATGTCATATCTGAACCCAAGTACCATTCAAGATCTACGGTCTCCCGGGACATAAAACCCTTGGAAAACCATCAAGAAAACATATACTTGCGCGTCAACACACATTGCTTCAACAAGAAACAATTCAAACAAGAACCAACCAGATATCACACAACAAAACTTAACAGACCTATTCCCCAAAGATCCCGAAAGACTCGACCAGCCCTAATACCACTTGTAACACCCCCCCTTGGCCATTACTTTGTAAACACGTGCGGAAATAAATTAAAAGAGATAATTTGCTGGTTTGTCATGACTCCAAACCTAAGACTTGATCGGCACACTGGCTTACAATCCTAGCCTGGCAAGCCTATTTAATTTAGAGATATACTTGAATAAAAGTTAGTATTTTTACAAAAATTTCGACAGAGTCTCCTTTGTAATTCGGACATCCCAGGTTAAAGAACACCTGCTAAAATAATTACATTTTCATTCCAGAATTCCAGTTACACCAAATACAACCTGGCAGTAATATGTTAAAATAGTTACATCAATAAGCTATACATGACCGAAAGGAAAAGCTTAGGTTTTCATTCAAAAGAGATGCTCTCCGAGCCATAAACATTCCATTTTAAAATAAAGACTCTCTGAGCCATACTCATACATAATATCAAAAATCTAAGTCTCAAACCCTAAACTGGTCATTCTAAAAGTTATTTTTGAGGAAAACTCACGTGGTCATTCCACAATCAAATACTTCATCAAACAACTATACTTTTATCCATGTTTTATTCCAACATGATAAGGACTCCTAGCCCATAACAACGAAATTAGGACACACGGTCCTCAATTCCAAGATTAGGACTCCTAGCCCATAATATCATGATTAGGACCCTTGGCCCATAATCGTTGACACGGATCCCAGATCACGTGCATAAACTGAATACTAGAGGTGATGTCTCGCGAACTAGTATTCTCTTTCACATGTGCTTACTTTTAGCTCAGTGAAAATCAAAGTCAAAACAAAACATCGGTCACTTATCCAAGTAATCGGAACATTTCTAAATCATTTAGGAGAAAATCTTTTCCTTTACAAATTCTTTTATAAAACCTTTAGGAAATTCGTTTGCTTTTGAAATCCTTGATGGAATAAAGTTAAATATTTCCAAAGGACCTTTCCTTCATAAAACACACTGTTCGAAAAGGTTTTCTCTCGTACAAAACTTTTGATCATAAAAAGGTAGTTTCCTTCAACTCAAAATCACTTCAACATTTTTCTAAAAACAAGATCTTATTCTTCTGAAGTAAGCACTTTAAACAAGGAACTTTTATAAGTGAACCCAGAACTTTCAAAGTTTCATTTAAGGCTTATTGAGGCTTTTAATCCTTATAGTCATTGGGCACAGACTCAAGTCCGACTTCCCAAACTCTAATCAACAGTAATATATTCACAACAATAATAATATCACAGTTAATGACAGTTCATCACATATATATATATATATATATATATATATATATATATATATATATAATTCATAACACTTTAAAGCAAGGAATGTTCAACTTCAAGTAATAACCACAATAGTTCAAGTAAACAAGTTATTCAAGTATTGGCTCAATATCACAATAATATTCATAACACTCAATTACACACATACACACATGCATATAGTTATTGAATATCCCTAGGCAAGCTCCCCTTACCTTTGAAGACAAGTAAAGGATCCTTGTCTTAATGCTCACGTTAGCTCCAAGAGTGTAATTATCTACTCCATCAAGCAAGCATAGCCGTGTCCAACATCACAGAGGCACAAACCAAGCATGATAACAAACAAACAAATTCACCAATTCAATTTTCATCCTCAAAACATATAATCAAAAGAAACCATACATTTAATCCAGTAAATAGAATCGATTTCTCGATAACATCGATTTGGGAAAAAAGGATCCATAATTAAAATTGGGGAACATTTGATTTGGTTTGAGAAACATGAAATTGAACTTAGAAATCTCAAATTAAAGGTCCTATTTTGAATAAACATTGTTAATTTTATAGAAACACAATCAATTTCAAATAAATCAAATTGGTTTTAGGGTTCCTAAACACAATTTGGGGAAAACTCATTTGATCAAAGGATGATAAAAATTAGTTTAATAAAACACTAATTTATAGTCCCAATTGCATAAAAACATAGTTTAATTTTATATTACAACATGAAATCAAGGAGCTAGGGTTAGGGTTTTAAAATAAGATTTGGGGCTTTTCAATCTAGAAGAGATTAGAGGTAGAATACTTGCCCAAGATGACAAGGAAGAGACAAGGTGGTGGCTGTGACGGCAGTCATTGCGGAGGACGGTGGTTGCACGGCGGACGGTGGCGGCGCAACAGCGAACAGGGATGACAGAGATGAAGGAGAGCATAAAGGATCAAGAAGGAAGCTTAACCGATGAGTTGGGTTCGAAACCACCATGGAAGGCGGCGGGTCGGACTTATCGCTGCTAGGAATGGCGGTGGGTGGCGATGACGAGCTCCAGTTCAATCAAGACGACGTGAATTAGTCGTGTGTCTTCTCCTTCTCACGCCGGCGAGTGACCGATGGTGGTGCAGGGAGGCGGCACGTGGCTTCCCGGCTGGTGGTCGTGATCTGAATGGAGAGGGATGGAGTTTTGAGAGAGAGGAGCTTCCTTAATAAAGAAGGAGAAGAATATAAAAGGAGAGAGAAAATCTATTGAAGGGGGGAGGCGTCGAGTATAAGGGGGGAGGCGAGATAAAAAGCAAAACTTTTTAATTGCTTAGTGAGTAGGTACAAAAATGAGTGATAAATATTAAGCCTAAAAATAAACATGTTTTTAGTTTTTGAATCTAAAAATAAAGGTTGACAAATATATACTTTCAAAATTTGAAATAAAGTAGAGATTGATAGTTGGATTGATCAACTAAGAAAATCCACGGTCCAACATTTAATCTCCGATTAATGTCAAACCGGTTTATTTTCAAATCTAAAATTAAATAGAATGAAAATATGAAATGCTTTTCTCTTAAACATATTATTTAAAATATTTTTCTGTACTGGTAATAATAGTAACAATAACGTAAATTATTGTCTATTAAGCGTGCATTTACTGAAATAAGTCAGTGCTAACGTACCCAATAAAATAATTTGAAGAGAGTAATTCAATTAATCAAACTAAACCACATAACAAAATAAACATAAGCATCCAAATAAAATAATTAATCATATGTGTAAAAACTAGGGTGTTACATAATCGGTTCATTCACGTGTCCCTCCACTTAGAAGCCTGCCAGGAGCCGCTCCTTGTTCGTGCCTTCTTGCACTGACGACCACTCCCCGCCTTCGTCCGCCCCGGGTGTCACACATGAATACGTCATCGTATTTGTCGCATTCCTCGCCAATTTCATTGAAAAGAAGCAACAACCGAAGCGAACGAGGTTGTCCCTTTATGTTTTCGTTTCTTTCGTGTGATTCCTCTGACATTCCGAGGTGAAACACCATCACCGAACCAATCTCTGACGACACTTCCAAAGACTTTTCGCAGATCTCCAGTGACTCCTCGATTCATTTTCCCTTCATCAGATAAAATGAATCCAAAGTCATGCATCTGAGAATCATCAGTTAAGCATAAATGATGTCTAATATTCTAAATATGGGATTTAGTTAATATGTCAATTCTATGTTCATTGCTTTCACATTCAAAAGAGGAACAACCAACATTTTTAAATAAACTTGGAAATAAAAGTTGAAGATACTCGAAACTATGATGTACTAGTCTACTATGTCAAAGCATTGTTTAAGTCCATATATGTTGAGAACTTAAACCATTAAGGATGTCATGATCGTAATTTCGTATCCATAACTGATCGAAAAGAAAAGTCTCTCATTTCCCCATTTGCAGCCTCTCAACCATACATCATTCTATCTCATCCAAAGTAAAAGAATTATTCATTATAATATAATACAATGAACCTAATGTATCAAAGTAACGAAAGACAAACATCAATAAAAGCATAATTCAAATCCTGTCATAGCACATCACAACAAATACGACATCGTAAACTTAATATCATGACTAAACATAATGATGTGGACGTTTGTCCTTTAACTTAAATATTGTTTAAATTTATTGTTCATAGAATTGGTAATATTTACATGGTTAATCTAGATTAAGTACCTTTCAATTGATGCATGCTATTTTACAAGTAAACAAGATGAAAAATGGTTATAGCATAGAAGAATAACTCACATTAACATGGACCATCTAAATAAGTTTGTTAATAAGGACCTAGTAATTGGGTTACCAAAACTTCGTTTTAAGAAAGACCAGGTATTTATGTAATATTTGTCAAAATGGAAAACAAGTAAAGACATCTTTCAAACATAAAAATGTTGCTAAAAATCGACCTTACAACTTTTGCATATGGACTTGTTTAGTTTATCTAGAACTATGAGTTGTGGTGGTAATTACTATGTAGTTATAATAGTAGTTGATTGTTCTAGATATACATCGACTTTGTTTACTTTTCATAAAAAAAATGATGTTTTTTGTTGTCTTTAAAAAGCTTGCAAAGGTTATCCAAAATGAGAAAGGCTTCGGCATCACATTCATCTGAAGTGATTACGATCGTAAGTTCCAACATAAGACATTTGGAGCCTTTTGTGTTGAAAATGACATCGAGCATTGCTTCCTACATGGTTGCCATCGCTACTCCTAGCCGCCATCATCTCATTCTATTGCTCTTTTGCCTCTCCACCATCACAAAAAAAAAAACCCGCTCCCCTATCACCTTCCTCCAACGATTCCAATGTCCTACTCCATCTTTGGTATGCCACCGAGTGCTTCTCTAAATGCCTTGGTCACGATGGCTTCGACATCGTTGTTGCTGACACCCTCCTAACTAGAAAATCCATAGCCGTCAAGTGCATGAACTCTTCTCCCTACCAAGGTGAGCACGAGTTCCACAATGAGCTCTTCTTCGCTGCCAAGCTCCACTTCCACCACATTGTCATCATTGTGGGCACTCTTGTGACCCAAAACGACGTCATTCCCTTACCTCTAGAATGCACTCTTGTATCACAAACCGAACACATAAATTGGAAGAGAAACCGATGTAACTATCATCATAATAATAATTAGGACAAAACTTACATACAGTTCTTCATGTTCAATTCATCATATTCCTATGGAAAATATACCAAAAACCCGTCAAGGGGTGTACTATGAAACTGCCTCCTTGCATCTTTTTACTGAAAATAACCGACTTTTTGTAAGTGGAACAGGAGAAAAGTACCTAAGGCATTGGACCTAAGTTTTGCCCTAATAATAATTACCCTAAAAATTGATTAACTTCATTCTCTATATTTTGTAGATATCACAACAACAAAAAAAATAAATAAATAAATAAATAATAAATTTAAAATACATGCATTCAATTATTTAATATTCCAAAGTCTCTCAAATTTCGGAATAACCCTTCCATACACAACCTAAAGAAACTCGTGGTCAATTTAATTTGGATCTACCATACGATAACCCCATTGGAAACACGAATACGTCATCGTATTTGTCACCTTACGCCAATTTCATTGAAAAGAAGCAACAAACGAAGCGAACGAGGTTGTCCCTTCAAGTTTTCGTTTTCTCTCGTGTGATTCCTGTGACTTTCCAAGGCGAAGCACCGTCACCGGACCAATCTCCGGCGACACCTCCGGCGGCTTTTTACAGATCTCCGGCGACTCCTCGGTCCTTTTTCCCTTCATCTGATAAAATGAATCCCGAGTAGTAGGTTCCTCTCTTCGTTCCCTTTGTTATTTCGGGAACCTCTTGCTTCAATCGTGTTTAATTTTGGGAAAGTTTGTTATTTTTGGGTTCCTATATTGTTTTTTTCAAAAGGGTTGTTGGGGTTGTAGGTAATTGGTGTAAATGAGCTGTGTTTTTGTTAGCATCAAATCTTGTTGGTGTGTAACCCTAGATTGATTTGTTTCATAAAATTTTGATGCAATTTATTTATATATAGATTGAAACTTTAATTGATTTTTAATCACGGACGATCGCTGTGATTTGAAGCTGGGAATTGATCCTAATCTTGTCTCTTGTTGATTTCAAATAATCATTTTATATATGTTTGATTGGATTGAAAAAAGAAACTGCACATGTTCTGTAATAATTTGATTCACGGTTTGAATAATTTGAATGGCAGTTCATTATGGGAATCATCAAACTATGCTAAACCTATGAATTTTGGGGAAAATTGGGAGTGTTTGCTAGGTTGTTATGGTGGTATGGGAGTTGAGGTCCCATATATGGGATTTGAATTTGGGTTATTTGTAGCCTTAGGCTTTTGCATTTAGGTGAATCAAATCAATCAATCAATCAATAAGAAGAAGGGTAACAATGACTTATGTTACATTTATTTATAGATCTTAAAGAATCAAGATTTTACAATCAATCAATGACTTGTGTGTGTTTGTACAAAATGGCTGCAATTGGCCTTTAAGGTGTGTTTCTGAAAGTATTCACGGTTCATCTTAAGTGAGAAAGTTAATATGATGCGGTTATTCTTTTGCAGTGATTATCTGTTCAAGCTCCTTCTTATTGGAGACTCTGGTGTTGGTAAATCATGTCTTCTTCTGAGATTTGCTGTAAGCTTCTACTGCTTTTAATGCTAGTATTATTGTGACTACACCTAGGTTCTATATCCTATAGTTTAGTGTTGTAATTTTTTATTTCCGGCTTACCGTGTTTGTCCACTCTTTAGAGAGTTTCTTCTTTTCTCAAAAACAGCAGTAGTTCCCTTTGAGTTCACTGCACTGGTTAAACATGGAAATTGGTAACATCAACATCTTGCTAAACAATAGTTACATGTTTTATTCTCTGTTTGATATTTTAGTTATGTTCTGTAAAATTAAAATAATCAAATATTGAATTGGTGGGCTAGCCTTTTCCATTTAGATCATCTTCCCGTTCTCCCTACATGTGTAATAACATATGCTTTCCCCCCATATGGAATGGATGCATGCTTATCATGTAGGTTCTAGTACATGCTACAAATCTTCGTGAGAATATAAATATAACTTCAAAAATATAAATATAACATATTTCTGCTAGATATTTACTTTGATTTTAGATTAACCTAATTTTTACAATTATATGTAAATCAAACTGCTTTTCGTTGTTGTATTTTTTTTCTTTTTTTCTTAGTGTCCTTTTAGCTAAAAACCTCATCCAATAGATTGGAGATAGCGTGGCATTGGTATGTGAACTGGTTCTCCGTATAATTATTTTATGTGTGTATTTCAAAAAAGTAGGGGATATAGGTCCCTTTCTGTGTCATATTTATACATTTAAGTTGAATATTTAGGACCTTTATTCTTTTGTTTCCCCTAGTGAATATTATTAGATATTACCAAATTCATATTTTACATAGGAGAAATTGTGCATATCCAAGTTACCTCACTTACAGTACACAATGAACACTCGTTTATCTAAATTTTTATCAATATCACCCCCAGTGAAATTTCCTAGTTGTCATTATCACTTTGTAAGAAGACAGCTGTTCAAAGAGCAAATCTGTGAACCAATGGAATCAAAATATTACAAATTAAGAGCTCGGTTAATTGTTTATTTACATGCTAACTGTCGATCGCTTCTGGTTTTGAATCTTTTCCCTTATTATCCAAGACAATTTACAAACCACGTGGCAGCACCAGTCAATTGTCTTGCAATCTAGAAGCAATACCCTTGCTCCGTTGTCTTGTAGACAACAAAAGGTGAAGCCGTTGGAGTTTAAACATTCCACTGCCCTTGTCAAGCACAAGTCCCTTTGATTTCTTTATACATTAGGAAGAGACTTAGCAGCCTCTCCAATGTGATATCAAACAGCACTTGGATCACAGTGATGCTCCCATCAAAATTTTTGCTAGGCTCCTTTAAGGCCAATACAGAACCATAGATGTGCTTGAAACCTTACAAAGTGGTAAACTTTGGACGGGTATATATCATGGATAGTTATTATAACCTCATATTGGTAAACTTTACATTCTTTTAACTTTATGATAATTTCTATGTTATGATTCAGGACGATTCATACATTGACAGCTATATAAGCACCATTGGAGTTGATTTTGTAAGTACAACTTTGAAAACTTTTAGCTTGCACTGATTTAAGCAATGTCTAAACTGATCATTTCATGTTTCTTTGTGTAGAAAATACGTACTGTTGAGCAGGATGGGAAGACCATTAAACTCCAGATTGTATGTATAGCATTGGCCCTGTTTTACTTTCTTTCTGCAGGCATTATGTCTTCAGTATGCTTGAACTATCTTTTTTAATCTTTTTATAGGACATATTTTGCTTTGCATTGTTTGATGATCATTTTATAATTACTTTGAAGAACTTCATCTTTGAAGCTGTCATGTTTCTAGACCATGTTGGTCACCGTAGTTCATGTTTATGTTGACAGATTGTTTCTTACCTTGTTTCGTGGTCTGCTTTTATATGTAGTGGGACACAGCGGGGCAAGAACGATTTCGGACAATCACCAGTAGCTACTATCGTGGGGCACATGGGATCATTGTGGGTGATGTTTTTCTTAGTATTACCTTTTACATTTCTGCCTTTTTGGCCATCTCCTTGCATGCTCTAGTGACTGGTTCCTCTCTTGAGATTGTTTATGATGTGACAGATGAAGAGAGCTTCAATAATGTGAAGCAGTGGCTCAGTGAAATTGACCGCTATGCCAGTGATAATGTTAACAAACTTTTGGTTGGCAACAAGTGTGATTTGACAGAAAACAGAGCTGTGTCATATGAGACAGCTAAGGTATTGTTTTGTTATTCCTTTCTTGTTCTTCTGTTCTTGTCCTATTAAAAAAACAGTTTCAAGCATGTGTTCACGCTTTAGTGTTGTTGGGGAGTTATTGCTCTTATGTTCTCCCAGCTACCCTGAGCTCACTTTTTTTTTTTATTTGTTTCTCTTTAACAGGCATTCGCAGATGAAATAGGCATACCTTTTTTGGAAACAAGTGCTAAAGATTCCACAAATGTGGAACAGGCATTCATGGCCATGACAGCTTCCATCAAGGACAGGTGCCTGTTTCTGTTTATAATTTAACAGTAATATTAAATAAAATTGTAAAACTTAAATGCAACTTGGCCTATGAAACAAGCCCAGGCAAATATTGGTTTCCAACTTCCAGAAAGAATAACTATACTGTAGGTCACACCCATATTCTGTGGTTCATGTCTAACTGATGTAGTTAGATTGTGGAGCTGGGTAATGCCCATTGTGAATGAATTACAAATGACAGTTTTTTTTAATCCTTTTCTTGTGCCTTTCTTCATTAGATTTAAGAATACAAGCAAAGATATAGTTTTACTAGATTGTGTTTTTATGCTTGTTGAAAGTTGGATCTGTCAAAGATCGCAAATTTCCAAGACCCAGTCCCCCTTCCTTTCTTGGTCTGCAGCACAACTTTCCGTTAAGATGTACTCTTTTATAATTGCCCACCCCTGATAAAAGGAAATGTCTCACAGTTTTCTCTATCCTTAAAAGCCACCCCTTCAGAATAGACAAGTATGAACTAGAGTATTCTGACCACCCAAGGAGTAGTAAGCACTAAGCAGTACCCTTCCAGGTATGCAAATGCTAATAGATTAACTACCCAAGGAAACTCCCAATTGAGGGGCCAATCCTAAACTTGGCAACCAGCCAGAGAGGCACGAGAGAGAATATGATTGTCCACATTCTGTCCTGTGAAGGCAATGTTGATCAACCTGTAACTAAATAGTGAAGCCAAATCCATCACATGGAACTTTGATGATTTTTGTTCTTTTCTTTGCAATAGCTGATGAAAAAGTGGATAGAAGTAGAGGATAAAACACAAATCATGAATTATGGTTATTATCTTAGTTTTCTGCTTTACCCTTCCTCTGGTTCTTCCCTTAGGATAGTTTCAATTCCGTTAAATGTAACAAGTTTTTTTTTTAAATGTTAAATTTAACTAGCTATTCACGGGTTATTGTCTTGTTGACCTTTTCTTTTTGATTTTCTCTTGAATGTAGAATGGCAAGCCAACCTGCAAATAATACAAGGCCTGCAACTGTGCAGATCAGAGGACAGCCAGTTACACAGAAAAGTGGGTGCTGCTCCTCCTAACCAGAAGTTATTCAAATATATTTCATTTGGTCTGCTGCTCACCTATTGCATGTAAGATTTTTTATTTCACTATAAAGTGGACCAATGATACAGAATTTGTCTTGTGGTTTGGAATTGACCTAGATGATCCCATTCTTTAAATATACTTAGTGATATGGCTTGTGCAAGGTATCATACTCATTAATGCCAAATCTATATTCCCTCTGATATCTGTTCTGATTCAAGTTTAGACTTCTATTTTTTTCTTATTTGATTACTTGGAAATGCTTATTCAAGCACTTGGTATAGATTCACTGCGTGCTTACCACCTGTTTCTAATGTGGATCAAGTTCCTGTGCTACTCCATGGGCTATTTGTAAACCCATAATTACTCAGCTATCTATAAAACAAAACTGAACAAAAAGTTGAGGGCTTAAAAATTACCCAACACTCATCAAGACAAAGGCAAATACTTGTATGCAGCATCAGCTTCTGAAGCAGATAAACTGAGAATTATGCTCTAGCCTCTAGGTTGATCCCATTGGTTATATCAGTTTTTTGCTTCTATGGCCATTTTGGTCAACTTAAATGCAACTGCATCGACAAGATTGATGCAGAACTTAATAGACAATGATGTGAATTGCCTCCTTCTACTGAAGTCGGATGCCACTGGAAATGGCATCATTGTCATGGCTAGTCAACTTGTTAGCAGCTTCAAACAATTGCCCGTAAAAAGGGTCAGCATGTGGAAGAGGACTGCATCAATGCCCCAAGTGTGTTCAGGAATCAACATGCTTTATGCTTTGTTTGGTTGTGAGAAGAAAGAAAGAGGTCAGAATGAGTATGAGAAAAGAAAGAGGTGAGAAATAGAGTAGATTTGATGTGTTGTTTGGTGTAAGAAAAATATGAGGGAAATGGAGAAAGAAGTATATTCTTTCTTCTTCTTCTTCTTCATTTTCTTCTCATCTTTGGAGAGAATAAATTTTTGGATGGGTCCCACCCAATTTCTTCTCTCTTCTCTATTTTTCTTGCAAACCAAACAAGAGAAAATAATCTTGTCTTCTTTTCTGTCGTATCATTTTCTCTCTTCTTATTTTCTCTTACACCAAACACATCATTAGTGAGAGATTTAATGAAACCATTAATATTCAAGCATATTTTTAGAACGTTGTATTTCAATCCTATGGAATTCTAATTCCAAACTTGCAACTTGAGTTGAACGGGTTTGCGTCTCATTTTACTTTAAAACATACACCAAAAAATTATACCCTCCAAGCTATGAAAGAAAGACAGTATTGTGCTAGATTGATAAATTTCGGCAGAGATAATAGCGAGTCGTTGCTTGAGAAAATCATTTTCTTTTCGTGCAAAACTATTTAGAAGCACAGGTGGACGATACTCAGTTGGGACATTGGCAGAAAATTCATATTTCTTTATTTTTTTTGGTCTAAGAAGAGGCACATTTGAGGCCTTGGGGAAGGGAGAAGGGAGAATGCAGTATTGCGAGAATTTGAATTCATGCATTTACAATTTATATTTCACAACTTAAAAACAATTGAGCTGGCTTAAAGGGTCCTTATTTCTTTCTATTAACATCATGATGTTGTGCAAAATGATGGATTAAACAACCGAATAAAAAAGGTTGTCATTTGAAGAGTTGATAAAATTTTAATCATGATGGGTTGGAAGTCATTATCCGGCATAATGATATATTAATATCCCATTTGAGAATAAAGACAAGCCAGAGGTCATTATGCTCCAATTATTGTAAATAAAAGTCATATATCATGAAAGAGAGGGTAGCCTAGGGAAGTGATAAGTCAAGCAAATGGCGATATTTGAGCTTTTAACTTCTGCTGATAACGTGGAAGAATGATACAAGACACAGAACTGCACATATTACATTTGCTTACTTTTTATTATTATAATTCTCACTTTATTTTCTTTATTGCTACATTCTAATTCTCACACCTCATACAGATAAGAGGTGATATGACTCTAAGATGTGCATAAAGCGCTAAAAGAGTAAAAAATTGAAGAAAGTCTTATCGAACAGGTAAGGTCGATGCGATTTGAGTTTCTCTAGAGTGAACTTTTAAAGGTGTGTATCAAATCATTGCTTTAATAGACTTATAAAATTTTATCCTACTAAATAATCTGAAGAAACCAAGGTTTTGAAAACCGGACCGGCCGGTCCGACCGGTCCGACCGGGAACCGGGACCTTGGCCGGTCCGGTTCTACGGAAAATCGAACCGTGGAAAAACCGGAAAACGGTTCAAAACAGTCATAACCGTAGTAATCCGCCAAAAACGGCGAAGCGGTGTCTTAGAAAAAAATAAAAAATTAGTATAAAAGGATTTGGGACATCCTAGCCAAAACCCAATTCTTTTGTTTTCTAACATATGTGGGCTAGTTGTAGATTTTGGGTTGGTTTTCCCTATGAAGATGATTTTAACATATATTTTTATATTTATTTAGTTTAATTTCAAAATAAAAAAAATTGTGCTTAATAATTTTAGTTGTTATGTTGTTTTTTTTGTTTAATATTGTTACAAATATTATATTAAAAATTAAAATAATATTATTTAATTATAACCGGTTCAACCACTGATCACCTCGAACCGCTGCCTTCACCGATTCGATGGCCGGTCCGGTTTTGTAAACCTTGGAAGAAACATGTTAAGCAAGCATGCCTTGAATCTGCAAATTCGTTTCGTGTCTTTAATCTCGAATTGTTCAAAAGTCCACGTTTGTTTCATTTCTCCTTCCCTGATAGAGGGATCAGCAAGTTTCATCAAGTCCTATTATTTTTGAGCAATGATAGTAAGAATTAAAACAAACTGAAAATATGATACTACAAAAATAGCAAAAAATTAAATTGGGTAAATATATTTTAGGCTGTTAATACGAATATTTTTAACAATTTATATTTTAAATGTTTTTAAAGGAATATTTTAGGATAAATATACTTTGGTATTCAATTAAGACTTTTAAATAATCTAAATAAGTCTCCGATATCCAAACTTGACAATTAGGATTTTTTTGAAAAGATATTCAAATGTAGTAATATTCAATCAAGACTTTACACAACTAACCAAAAATATTTTAATATTCAATTAATGATTTTTTTTATATAAATTGTGCATTTTTTAGTAACATATTAAACACATCTCAAAATCCAAATCCACTTGTTAAAAATGACATGATCCTTTCAAATCTAGTAATTTTTTACAATATATATTTTCTGAAATCTACACATACAAAATCTTAACTATAAAAACCTTAAAGAAAAACAAAACTATAAACCCTTGCGTTTCTAAATAATATTTTAAAATCCTAAGTAAATACACCTCCCTAAATTACATTTGAAGATTTCATGTAAAATAATGGAACATGACAGAACGTGAAACTTTACTTTTTGAGGGATGGAGGGCTTCGTTTTCTCTGCCCTGGGATCAAGTATGGTTCTCAACCCTCAGTTGGAGATGGTGGCCAGCGTGTTGAGAAATTCATTATTAACGTATTAAATTCTAGTTCTTTGAATCTTCAATGCAACATAATGAAAACATAAAAGATCAATTAGATTATGATTATACTGCCAAATCATTTAGACTACGTTTGGGAGGATAGAGTGGATGGTTAACGGAATGAAGTGGTGAAAATCCATTAATCCACTGTTTGGGAGTTTTTTCATTTATGGAGTAGGATGGTTGAAGATGATTTCCCAAACCACTCCACTCCATCCAAAATCTCTCATTTTCATATCCTCCAAATTGAGGATTTGAGATTTTCTTTCATTCCCTCATTAAACTTCCAAACAATAGTGTGATACTTCTACCTTTCCACTCCACTTCATCCCCTTGAAAACTTTCAAACATAGCCTTGGGTGCGACCGCATTAATTAACCAGATGCTTTCACCACTGCAAGGAAACTCAACTTAGACCAGGACTCACTTTTCCTTAGAGCCAAGCAAGTATTCTCCCTTAGGTAAAACACCAATACCCCCAAAAACTGTAATCAGGTTCAGTCAACTTTTAACAAGAGACCATACCCGTATCAAGGGTATCTTCCATCTGGTATTTAACTTAATTCTTGACCAAGACTTAGGATATAAGAACCCAAAAATTTCAAGCAAAACTGAGATGTCATCAATCTATAAAGAAAAGGAAGCTCAACAACATTTATGTCTTACCCTTACCAGCCACCATGTACCCACAAAATGTCAAACACAGTAAAAGCAAAGCATAATGGGGCAAGGCTGCAGGGGATAAACGAACGTATGAAGAACATCCTAAATTTACATTTTAAAGGCATAAAATTAAATGACTCTTCTAATTCAAGAAACCCAATTACCATAGTTCATTCCTTGCTTAAGTTCAAAATAGAGAACCCAAAATTGAAAATAGAACAGGGAAATGTCAGAAGGGTTCTGGAAAATATCACTTGCCACCCAAGGTTGGGAAATGCCCGGGATCTTCAATGGATGGAGCTGGTGCATTGCTGGTGGCATTTCCACGGAAACCTCCCCGTGAACCACGCCCGCGTCCACGACCACGCCCACCTGAGTTATAGTAGCTTTCCCCTTCAGCAGGCTTCAGAAACTCGTTGATGCTGACAGACTAAGAATATGAAAGCCAATAAATTGAAGCAAAATTAGTCAGCAAAACCAAAGAAAATCATCAGGCCAAAACAAACTAGGATCGTGAATGTTGACAAATTCATTGTTTAACATCCTTCTAAAAAGAAAAGCTGCTTAAAAGTGAAATACATTGCCTTTCAAAATCAGTCACCCTTAAAAACTAACACCACAGGAAATTGAGAATTAGAGATAGACCGAGAATATTAAACAACAGAAGCAAGGCATATAGAAACAGAATATCCGAAGTTCGAATAGCACAATGATAACTTGAGTTCCTACCTTTACATATTGCGTGTCAATTACTGGTTAAAAATGCATCCAAATAACGATGTCAACGCTATTACATATCACCGTTGTGAAATATCTTTTTAAAGCCATTATAAATTTTTCAAATTACCAACTATCTAGTCTTTCGCAATATTACAAACCACAAGTCCATATGGATAACAGTATCACCAGAACCAATATCAACACAAAAGATATTAAGATCAATGCACAGAAAACATGAGAAACCATGAAAACAATTTATGCTGATACCATAAGTAATAACCAACTCCAGAGTGAAGTGATTATCAAGGAATGCAGGAAATACATTTAGCATAGAAACCTAGATCCTAAAAATAAAAAAAAATTAGCACATCTATAGAAAGAACATGATATGCTTTTGCCAAAAACAACCCCATATGGAAAATAAACAACAAAAATACGATGGTGGATAATTGGCATAAGAACCTCTTCACTGTCACAACTACCGACCAGACTCCCACAACAATCACAATATGATCAGTGAGGATCATGAAGATCAACAGGGAGGGATAAAAACAGAACAGCATTTCATGTCAAGGAGCATAAGCTAGCAAAAAAAATTAATGAAGCCATTAATAATCTTTCAAATGGAAGTGTTAAAGGGAATAACTTTGATAATCGAACAGAAGATAGTGGCAAGCATGGAGCTTTAAATAAAAAGTAACAAGAATGAACAAATTCAACAAAAGACACACCTTCTTGGATTTCTCTTCCTTCTCAAGAGCTTCTTTGCGCTTATCCTTATCAGATCCCTGGAAAAAAGATAAAAGTGACAAGATATTTGTAAGTATCATTAACATAACTAATAATTAGAAGGGCGAATGAGGGTAAAAAAATCTCACCAATTTAATGAAGATATCATGATTGTCTTTCTTGCTTGACAGGGGCTGCATGGATTCAAACGCTTTAGTGTCTACCTTCCTCTCTTCAGTCTTGAGTGCTTGCAGGGCCTTCCTTTTCTCTTCCAACAGTTTCTCATATTCCTCCAAAGTCATCTCCTAATGGAATGAACAGAACAGGCTAGTGATTAATAAATTTCCAATATAAAATACTAAAAAACACAAAACATATACATGACAATGATTTTGATCCTCTATAAAGTAAAGGATGCACTTTAGAGTAAATTGCAAGTGGTAACCATTGTTGAGAAAATCAAGGACACTAATACTATCAAAATCCACAACAACAATTTGTTATCAATGTGTCTGTATATCATAAATCACAAATATAAACCATTACCTTTCTAATCAATGAATATCCACTGTGCACTTTTTTTTGTTCTAGAGATTCCTACTGAACCCAAAGGGGAATGGGAAGCAAGGGTGTGGGGAACGAATCCTACCACATAACCACAGGTCCCCCACAAAAGACTAGGGGAGATACCAATTGAGTTTCAATCTACACTTTACTCAACAATAATAAATGCACATGACAACTTTCAGAGAAAAACAAAAGGCAAGCCCATATCAAAGTAATCAAACCAAAACATCAAATGATAATCAAGAATCATAAAGTAACACTTTCTTCAAAACAAATGAGTGAGCATGAGTTATAAAGCACTAAGATTCTAAACTGCAAAAATACATAATAAACAAATAAATAAAACAGCCCATTCAATTTATTGGGAGATGCACTTAGCAGACAATCCAAGCTTGACTTAATGGTTTATCATTCTTTTTTTTACAATAAATGGTTTATCATTCAAACATAAACACAGATTATGCTGGTCTCTTAATCATGAAACACATAAAATGTAGAGGATGTAGCAACAGAATAGGGTAAATGGTGAAAGTTTTAAATAGGCTGGACATTCACCTTATCCTCAGGCTCTTTTTCTTCAGTTTCGTTAGCAGGAGTGTCCTTGTTTCCATCTGTTACCTCTTCTTCGGCTGCAGGCTTCTCATCACCCAAATTCTTCTCAGTTTCATTCACGACTTCATCAGTCACCCTAAGATAAATATTGAATCAGAAGGAAACAAATATAAGCAATACAAAACAGAATTTCCAACAGAAACCATCTGACCATTTTTATTTTACTACTAAAATTATAGAAGTACTGGGTGGTAAGAAGAGTGCATACTCAGCAATTTCATCAGTTTGTGTTCCCCAGTTCCCTCGTCCGGCACCATCACGTTTGAATTCATTTCTGCAAATAAAATAAGTGACATCAATATTGATTGAATTAGAAACAGAAGATCAAGAAAGAAATCATACTTCGTGATAACATTACCCGCGTCCAGTCCCACTGCGGCGTTCAAATGCTCTTCGTGGCCGTCCTTCTTCACTATCTTCTCCATTGCTGGAACCTCCACGTCTACCACCACGATAAGGACCACGCGGTCCACCATAACCGCGTCTTTCCGAGGTCTTTCCAGCATCTCCTTCTTCAAAAGGACCTTGATTAGCAGGGGCTCCGGTAGCAGGGAATGAATTCTCATCATTGGGAGAGTCACGACTCAAACCACCACGACCACGTCCATATCCACGTCCACCTCCTCGTCCACCTCCACGGCCTCCACGAGATGGTTCAGTTTTGGCCTCCCTCACTGTCAGAAAGATATGAAAACGTCATCACATTAGAAGAACCATGCAAGGAGTCTGATCAATTCAATAACCATCCACAAATCAGGATAGCAAACAAATGCTACAACAAATTTAATTGGAGAAACACACAAAATAAACATATATACAAATAATCTTTTAGATATAGTGATGTTATACCCAATAGCAAATAAGAACAGAATGTCAATAGGAAAACCGGAAATGTTTCGTTATAGCATGTATTTAAAACAATTGAATGTGTTTTGCACTGGAACCTCTATCAAATTACAGCCGTCCACAACTTTCGGAGGAAAATCCAATGCATCATGCAACAAAGAATCCAATTGCTTACAGACTAACTTGCACAAGAATGTTATCTGTTGCTAATATTTCCTTTGAATAAATGATTCCAATTTCATACAAATTATAATTATAACTAAAGTAAACCATTAAGATTCTACAAATACAAATGCATCAAACACACAGAAACAATTAATACATGATCAACCGCATATGGGAACTCAGAACATACCAGCATATTACCAATCATTACTCTTCTACTACAAAAAAAATGCAAACTTTAAAACCATTTTATAAGACCACATATAACCATCTATCCAAAGCAGATTTTTAATAACGATTGAAATATCAAAGCAGAGACCCAAAACATTAAAAAATAAACGAACAAAAAATAAAACAAAAAGGTCACATTTTTCATAACAAGCATCAAATAAATTTCATTTATAATATAAAAACCAAAAAAATTAAATAAAAAAAAACAAAAAGTTATCAATATCTTCAACAAATCCAGAAACACACCAGCCTGAGCCGGAGGAGGCGGCTTGGTAGGAAGCTGAGCGAGTTTGTTCTGCTGAGGCTGACCGGCACGGCTGCCCGCTTTGCCCGGCTCCTGACCCTTCTTAGGAGCGGCCGCGGCCGCAGCAGCAGCCTTGAGCTGCTCCGCCGCGATCAGTTGAGAGGGGTCCTCAGCATCATCACCCAACAAATCAAATGGGTTCATAGTCGCCATTTTCCAAAGTCAAAGACGCAAATAAAACCCCAACCAAACAAAACTTCCAAACACGCCTTTAAACACCCTTATCTAAGCAACAACTCCATCGAAACAAAAAACGGTGTTTTAGAGATCAAAAGAAACGCGAAAAAGGGAAAGAGATAAAGGGTTGAGAGGGAGAGACAGAAACCCTAGCCGCAAGAGGAAAGAGAGAGAGTGAGAGTGAGAGAGTGAAAAACAATTGAGGTAGCAACCTCATCTTAAACGAGGGATTTGCTTATATTATTAAGTTTGGTCCCAAAATCATCTTTATTTACATGCAAGTCCATGTAATTGTGAATGATTTTCAATTTTCAAATAGATCCGGTTTAGAGCTTACGCTGTGTTTGGATAAACAGTTTAATTAAGAGCTTATCGCATGAGAGTTTAATTCAATAAGTTATATGCGTTTGGATACACATTTTGAAAAACAATTATACGAAATTTAACCGTTTTGGATACATCACTAAATAAGCGCTTATGAACATTTTAAAATTAAAAAAATTGACTTTCGTTAAAAATAAAATTTTAAATTTAACTTTAAAAAAAGTATTGGCCCCTTTCCCCCAAAATTGAAGAACCCAAAACTGACCCCCACAATCCATCGAGTAGATTGTAAGATCTGAGAAAACGGCGACGAAGAACAGAGAGGATGGTGGCGAGCACGGCGACGGTGGTGACGACACCCGGCAGACTGGAAACAGACAGGAAGGAGCGACTGTTTCGTTATGGGCGTGACGTGTGGGTATCTGCGACAGAGCTCGGTGCTAGGAATGGAGGTACGAGGCGACTTTGACCGGAGAAGATGGTGGAGGCTTCAGCTAGATAGTTCTGTGCGTGAACAAGGACGTTGGAGGCTGATGGCAGACAGAGGCGTTGGAGCATGGCGGAAGGCGGACGGGTGATGGCGGCTGGCGGCTGATGGTAGATCTCAGGTGGTGGCTAGAGGCAATGAGGGAAGGAAAAGGAAGTCTTCATATCAGAGTGATAGAGAAGAGTTAAAACAAAGAAAAGAATGATAATAACGAAAGTTGTACTGATGGGATTCGAAGAGGGAACCTTGTGTGCATAAGCTCCGTGTTTTTTATCATAAGTTCTTATCTATTTTCCATAAGCTTCTCCCATTAGCTTATGAAAATAAGCCCAAAACAACTTATGGAATGACATAAATTGTTTTGATAAGCTATACCAAACACATGGCATAAGTGCTTATGGCATATGTGACACCCTAAACTCGGCATCACATGGTTACCCAATTGCGGAAATATTTCTGATTTACAATGCTGGTTACTTTCTGAAAGTATCATTTTCTCGATGGATGAGTACACTAAAAGCGGTAGTTAATTTTCTTTTCATTTTTTTTGAGATGAAGGAGGATAAAGGTGATGAACACTCAGAACATGAACTGAAAACAACATACATATATAACATGTCCCAATGAAAGCCAAGTTTCAGTACATAAGATAGGGCCTTATCAATGGCCATTTCAACAGATGTAGGCATCTAGGAGTTGCAACTTAAAAAAAAGAGTAAGACACGGGGAAAGAGGGTCCGGAACCACATCCAAAAGATAACTCTAAAAGTCAGATGACGAAAGATTATCCACAAAATACTCCAAACTGGTTACTGACACTGGCTGCAAACAGGGTCTCCACAAGGGCTCCCACAAGACGAGGCCTCAGGTAATGGGTCTATAACGTCGCCGCCCTCATCAACGGAATCGTCGTCGTCGTCATGATCCATAACGTGATCCTCCGGCTCATCTTCCTCCATGACCTCATCGAAGTCCTCCTCGGGGTCCTCCTCAGGATCCTCCTCGGGGTCCTCCTCAATCGGCGCTGCCGGCTCTACGTCAAGAGGTGGTGGCTCATGTAACAGTCTGTGAGCTCGCAGTGTGTGAAGGTAATACCAGATCGGAGGCAGAGCTACCCTCCTAGTTTCCACAGTGTGGCTTCTACGGATTGGGTCTCTGTCAGCATTTAGATCGGTCGTGGCGATGGCTCCGTGGTATGTGGCAGATGTCACCCCTGGGTGTGTCTGTCATGCCCCAGCATCCCCTGCATCGTCGAAGACCTCAGTCTTCGCTGTTGTCGGCACCAGCGGGATATTTGGATCCATCTAGACTCATGTACATACGACGATACCAAAAGGAAGAGAGAATAACAAGTAGAAATGAAAGAGTGAGATACCAACAACGGATATATCGCACAACAACCATATACATGATACATACAACACCTTGGCATATTGACATTTTAAACATTACTCATAGGCAAACAACAGGTATTATTTCAGTGGGTCTCATACCCGAATCAATCAATTTTTATAAAGATAATGCATGACACTTCAATCATCAGGCTCTAATCTTAATCTCATGAGATACCATCACCATTTTATCATTAAGAAATAAAGAGTTGATCAGACTCATACGCCACATTTGGCAAGTTGTCTCCGTCACCTCATGTACCCGGATCAACACCATCACGGATCCTTTTAACGGCCATTCGGATGTATATATCATCAAATACCACATCTTAAGCGAGTATTCGGTAACTCAAGCACGTCTGCCAAGGGGAAATGTATATGAATAAAAGACTTTTCATTGACGAGACTTTTCTTTGTGTTCACTCTTTTCCGTTTGTCGAAACCCAAAGGTAACGACTATTCACAATTTCCATCACTTGAAAATTTATAACACAGGACGCACAGTCCGAGTGCTCAATCACAACACCTTAGACCGCGGCCGCAGTCCAAGGTTGTGGTCGTAGAAACAATTATAATTTTATCAATGTTTTATTTCAACATGATAAGGACTCCTAGTCCATAACAACGAAATTAGGACACACAGTCCTCAATTCCAAAATTAGGACTCCTAGCCCATAATATCACGATTAGAACCCTTGGTCCATAATTCTTGACACGGATCCCAGATCACGTGCATAAACTGAATACTAGAGGCGACGTCTCGCGAACTAATATTCTCTTTCACATGTGCTTACTTTTCGCTCAGTGAAAATCAAAAATCAAAACAAAACCTCGGTCACTTATCCAAGTAACCGGAACGTTTCTAAATCATTTAGGAGAAAATTTTTTCCATTACAAATTCTTTTATAAAACATTTAGGAAATTTGTTTGCTTTTGAAATCCTTGATGAAATAAAGTCAACTAATTTCAAAGGAGTTTTCCTTCATAAAACACATAGTTCGAAAAAGGTTTTCTCTCGTACCAACTTTGGATCATAAAAAGGTAATTTATATTGTCTTAAAAACACTTCAACGTCTCTTTTCAAAATAAGAATCTCATTTTATTGAAGTAAGCGTTTTAAACAAGGAACTTTTATAAATGAAACCAATATTTTCAAAGTTCTATTCAAGGCTTATTAAGGCTTGTAATCCTTTATAATCATTGTGCACAGACTCAAGTCCTAGCTCTCAAACTTCAATCAACAGTAACATATTCTCAACAATAATATCATAGTTAACGACAATTCATCACATATATATAATTCATAACACTTTAAAGCAAGTAATGTTCAACTTCAAGTAATAACCACAATAGTTCAAGTAAACAAGTTATTCAAGTATTGGCTCAATATCACAATAATATTCAAATAACTCAAATAAACACATACACACATGCATATAGTCATTGAATATCCCTAGGCAATCCCCTCTTACTTTCTTTGAAGGTAAGAAGGTTAGATGCTCGACGAGGTAAGTCACGAACGTTCTCGTTTCCTCCGCGATGGAAGTCTAAGGTTATGAACACAAAATCACAAGTTAAAATCAAAACAAGAACACTAAACCACAAGGTATAGGTTCGGCCAAGACTAGTTCTTAGGGTTAGAGATTCCCAAAAATTATACAACTCGTGGATTTATGATCCTTAAGTGTTAGGAGTTCATAAACAATGTTCTTTTAACAAAGTTGAATTAAAATTCCATTAAGTTAACAACATAGGGAATTCGGCCAAGGCTAGTAAAATAGGCTAGCATTCACTAAACTTTCCAATCTCTTGGGTTTAGCATCCATATGTGTTAAGGAGCTCAAAACCATGATCATTTTGGAAAAATGAAAATAACACATACTAGCTTTAATAACATAAAATAAACAAGTTATAAATCATTAACTTTCCAATCTCTTAGACTTAGCATCCAAATATCTTTGGAGCTCAAGTCCATGATCATCTTGGAAAAATGAAAGTAACACATACTAGCTTTAACAACATAAAATAAACAAGTTATAAATCCTTAAACTTTCCAATCTCTTAGACTTAGCATCCAAATATCTTATGGAGCTCAAGTCCATGATCATCTTGGAAAAATGAAAGTAACACATACTAGCTTTAACAACATAAAATAAACAAGTTATAAATCCTTAAACTTTCCAATCTCTTAGACTTAGCATCCAAATATCGTATGGAGCTCAAGTCCATGATCATCTTGGAAGAACTTGCAAAAAGATTTCTATGAGAGCATTACCCTTAGTATAAGGAAGAACTTTAATGAAGAGCTTAAGTAGAAAATATGAATAAAAACTAAAGCTTCAAGAGATTGAACTTTAAGAAGAAAGGAAGAAGATGAACTTTAATGGAGGTTGAAGGAGGAAGATGATGAAGTGAAAATGGAATGGGTATATATAAGGAGAGGGAGAGGAGTTCACGGCTAGGGAGTGAGAGGGAGAGCTTGTTGAGCAAGCTTGGTGGTTTAATGCTTGATTGGATGGAAGAAGAGAGAGAAAAGACTTTTGGATAAGAATAGTATTATAATTTGAAAAGTGTGATGATGGTACTTTTAGAGTGGGTCATAGCCCTTTCCATCATGTCTCCTTACTTCTTTTATGGTCCATAATCTGCTCCATTTGGTACCCGGTTGCATTTCCGATCGTAATTTTTTCGACGTTTCGCCCGAATAAAATATTTTATTTTATTTTTTGCATGAAAATTTTCAAAATAACCAAGGTTGAAGGAAACATAATAAAAACACTAATTGTTTCATTCACGGGTCAAAATAGGTTTTCTACACAGTAAACTTGTACCGGCAGTGAAAACGCAAACTGGCTTCCGTTTGAATTTTCAACCGAAAATTTTACCGTGACTTCATATAACATAACAACACAAGGAAATGATTTTAGTTTAATTAAAATCATCCTCTGAGTTTAATAAACATATTTAAATATGTATTTATTGCTACATAAAATATAGAAAAAACAGGGAGTTACTGCATAAGATAAGCTAAAAGGACTTCCAAATACCCCCTTAGTGTTTTACTACTCTCGATAATAGGATCGTTAACATATGTTGAGTTTTCACAACAACAACAAAAACATATGTTGAGTTACTGGAGTTTTTTTTCTTCAGAAATCAAATTACTTCATTTCAATGGAAATAATATCATCAATACAAGTAGTTCATTGGTTCGGATCGACCCGATAAACCTGAGAATCCGAACTGAACCAATTAAATTGGTTTGGATATTTTTGGTATTCGGATCCAAACCGAACCAAACCAAACCAAATCCGATGGTAATTGGTCTAGTTCTCGGATTCAAAGATTCTGAATCCGAATCGAACAGAACCAATTACTGTATTTTAATATTTATATATTTTTAATATTTAATAATTGTTATATTTTAATATTTATATATATTTTAATGGTTTAATAGTTTAATATTTTTATATTTAATATATTTATCTTTTATATATATAATTTAATACTGTATATATTTAATATTTTCCGAGTCCGAGCCGAACCAACCTGTTGTTGATTGGTTTGGTTTGGTTCGGATTTGCTTACAAGAAAATTACAAATCTGAATCGAACCAAACCGATTAATTTTGATTGATTCGGATTTGTTTTTCATGCAAATCCGAACCAAACCAACTCGTGAACACCCCTAAATACAATGGGGAATAGATGAAAAAACATGGAAAGAAGGAAAAGAAGTAGCCACCCTAGTTAAGTTATGAGCTACCACATTAGCCTTTCCTAACAAACTAAACTCTAGAGTTGGAAAAAGTAGAAAGAATTTGCTTGCAGTGACAAATAATAGCCCCAAACTCCGAAAGATCTACTGCATCATGATGCAAGCTATCCACACCATTCTTACAATCCATCTCAAATCTCAAAAATAATACAACCCAGGTTGAGGGTTTTGATCAAATGCAGAGCAGATAAGAGAGTCAGGGTCTCTCATTCTCTAACCTGCAAAAGAGGCATAGTCTAGGCCGTATAGGCAAACATGAAGAGATCAGAACTATCCCGCAAGCAACAGCCCATGCTAGTAGTGAGACACTCCGTTGTGCCCCGATATTTTATTAGATTAAAGCATTCTTAATTAATTTCTTAATCGCGCGCTTAACGTGAAAACATGTAAAAAAAATAAAATCTTAAGTTAATAAGCATGCCAACTTCAATTAATTAAAACTTCACACCATAAATATGTTGTGATTACATACATATGTCTTATACATAAAACAAAATACTGTTTAGGGTATCCTCTCAGTAGGATCCCTTTTCAGGTATACTTAAACAACCTATTATATTTAGCGGAAAATGTGAAATACTTGAAAAGACACACTGGCCATACTATCTATACTCTATCACCATGAGTCACAACTCGACCTCCAGCTTCCGGTTCTTAGGGAGTTCCATCCCACTCTTCCTCATTCAGCTCATCCATAGGGTCTTCTCATACAATTCCATAATGACATAAAAAAATACAACATACAGAAGAATATAGGGGATAAGAAACAGTTCTATCATCAAAAAGCGAAAAAGAGTCATAGTATATAACATAATAAAAATCACAGACAATCAACACATATAACTAACAAATCATCATCGAAATTAAAATATCATCCTCTACCCTCAACCTCACGCAACAAAACCTTTATGATGACGTGGCCATTAATTCCCCATATCCATTAGGGATGTTAGTCCATCATCCAAGTGACGCGTCCCTAAAACCGGTGCACACCCTTATTCATGGTGAGAATGCTCATGCAAGGCAATGACACTATAGCTGCACGACACAGTGGGTGCACATCCTGGATCAAGGGTGCTCATGCATAGCAATGACACTATAGTTGCACGGTACAGTCGGTGCACAACCTCATCCATGATAAGAATGCTCATGTAATACAATGACACTATAGTTACACGATACAGTCGGTGCACACCCTGGTTCTCTCCCTCGAGGGTGCTCAAGCAAAGCATTAACACTATAGCTGCACGAACCACAAGGACTTTGGACCTCGTATGTGTCAAACATACGGTTAAAAACACAATACAACTTATAAACCTCATTGAATTACATCAATAACAACCTTGTGCCTCAAGTTTCCATCCTAGCCTTGACTCACACTCTATGACATATTTCATCTTTAAAATAATCAATTTAAGCTAGGCACTTCTAATTCATCGATACTTTCTCAAACATACGGTTAAAAACACAATACAACTTATAAACCTCACTGAATTACATCAATAACAACCTTGTGCCTCAAGTTTCCATCCTAGCCTTGACTCACACTCTATGACATATTTCATCTTTAAAATAATCAATTTAAGCTAGGCACTTCTAATTCACCGATACTTTCTCACCCAAATCAAACCTCTCGAACAACATATATCCTCGCCTAAATCAACTAAGCATAGTACTAAAAACCAGGCAGATCATGCATAACACAATATCAGAAAATATTCAAACACCAAAAATAATACGTCACATGCAGTGGAATACCCCAATCAGTGTATCATAGTAAATTCAACAACATAAAATCAGACATCATCAGATACTTTAAAATCAACCTAATGTCGATAAACCTACAATCCCCGAATCACCATTGGTTTTACAGAAAAGGTTTCCAATGTGATTTTGGTCTTGTCGATTACTCGACTACTAGTAGGGTTTAGGTTGCCCTATGACACGAACTCGGCAAGTGTACCGGGTCGTTGCAAGTAATAAAACGGTAAGAACCAGATATCATCCTCAGGGATCGTGGACAAGTACCACTTCGCAAATTGAACTACTATCTAGGCAATCAAGTTTGGAATGAAGGTAGCTCTAACATCTAACGAAACAAACAAGAATAAAATGTTTTTGTTCTTTTAGGTATTTTATCAAACACTTAATAGGCAAACAGAAATGTGAACAACAAATGGATATAATTGTTAGGGTTAGACTAGGCTAATCCTCCCTTGGTTGCTATGAAATGGTAAATAACACAATTCCTAATTCAGTTATGACAATCAAATCTTCTCAATTACTCAAACCCTAATGTCTTAGGTGGAATGAGCCTAAAATCCCAAATTAAACCCTAATGTCTTAGGTGGATTAACATGAGAATTTGCATTAAGAGTCAAGATTCATAGATTGCAAGCACCCCAAGACCTAAGTCTAGGTTCATGAACTACTTGGCATTTGATTCATGAGCGTGCCTTAACATCAACCTTTCAATTGTCTATTAAAGCAACTAATCATTCCTAGGATGATCAAACCAAGGAAAGCATTAAGCATGAAATCAAACACTAATAAAGAAATAGAAAATTGTATTACAACCACATCATATTACAACCAAATTCAGAAAAACCATATCTAACCCCAACAAGGGGGAGTTTAGCTACACATCATCAAAGTGAAAGGCAAAAGAAAAGATACGGAGATGAATGAATGAAGGAACTCCATGGAATGTTGCCCAGCAGCCACAGCAGCAAAAATTGCGTTTTTAGGGTTTTTGGCCGCCTCCTTTTCTGCTCCTTCAATTCTGCCCTAAAACAACTTATAAACAGGGGTTTTGGGCTTCGCGCGCTCGCGGGGCGAGACATGGCTCGCGAGGCGAATCTTAAGAATCTGATCTTCAGAGATTGGTTCTTTCGCGAGGCGAGAAGGTAACTCGCGAGGCGAGACAGAAAGGGAGACAGCTCTGGCACAGTCAGGCCTTCAGGCTCGCGAGGCGAGATGTGATTCGCGAGGCGAGACAGAAAGGGTGACTGTTGTTGCTCAGGCTGGTCTTCTGGCTCGCGAGGCGAAGCCTCCAGAATTCTACTTGGCTTAATTTATTCTCTTTTCAGGCTCTATTTTCATCCAAGCTTCATCATGGCCAAATCTTAGGCAATTAAATCATGAATTCCTTCAAAACAACACACATAACCACCTTATCCGTTCCAAAGGAAAAACTAAACAAAATCAAACTAAAATGGCCTAACTATATGCAAATGCATGCACAAATGTACATGGAAAATAAGGTGAAATCACCCTCATCAAATCACCCCAAGCTTAAGACTTTGCTTGTCCTCAAGCAAAAACCAAGGCCATAAGATGAAAACAAATAGAGCAATGATAGTGAAATAAGAACCCGAGTAAATGATCCAAGTAATAGGCATTTCAAATAATTCAGCAAGAGACAATCAATTCAAGTCCAATTAGAAGCTTAAGTTCCCTAGACTCATATTCTCACTGATTCGGGCACTCTTGCTCACCTGAAGATCACCCCAAGCTTGTTCATTTGCTTGGTTATCTTTCTCGCCTCACTCAACTGTTCAAGGATATATGACAATTCGCTCCATTTTCCTCAAGGAATGATTTCTACCATAGGCTTGACTATCAACCAAATCTCTACTTTATTAATGAAAACATCTAAGAATCAAGAGGTCTTTTGCTTTGGTTGTAACGGGGCCATGGGATTTATTGTTAGGTGGGGAAATCAAGGAACGGAAATTTCAAAAGGCTACACAAAACATCAAGCATTGCAAATCATGACACCTTCTAAAATACCCTTTTGGGTTTCGATTTAATTTTGCCACTTTTCTTTCTTTCTTTTTGTTTTATTTCTCATTTCTTTTTGTCATCCCCTTCTCTATTTTTATTTCTCTTTCTTTTATTTTTCTTTTATTTGGAGAAGGGGAGATTTTTCAGCTCAAAAGAAATATTTTTCTGATTTTCTCATCCCATACTTTTTCCACTACCTTTTTACCCTTTTGTTGTAATACTTTAAAAGGTGCCCTATCAAGCATGTTCATCAAAGTAATTCAAGGTACCAAGAAAAGCATTTTATTCTTTCAAGCTCAAAATTGGGCAACTAAGGGGAAGCATTTATTCATTCAAAGCTCAGAAGGTCGGAAAAATACCTAATGCCTCAATCATTTTCAAAAATGTTTTCAAAAATTTTTTAAGCTTCAAAACGGTTTCAAGTCAAGTTCTAGAGAAATACAATCCAAGAGGAATAACACTCTAACACAAAGAATGGGGTAGATTTAGTGAGTACCCCGTAATGGCTCAAAGGCTCACATTTAGCAGTTCAGAAATCAGTGAAAACACGAATCTACAGAAACACATGCTAATTATCAACTATCCAAGATCATCTCAAGAATTTTTATTTGAAGCCTTCTCACAAGAATAGAAATTTAGGGTTCAAAAATTCACTATCACTAATAAATTGGCACTCAGTTCTCACAATCAGATGCTCAATCTAAGCAGGGGGGTAACCGAATCATGTGATCATGCAAAACTAAGTCTATATGAATGCAAAATGCAAAATGCAAGAAAATTCAAAAGTTTACAAAAATACCCCTACCCCAAGCTTAAAGACTTACATTGTCCCCAATGTAAATAATTAAGTCAGAGAGGGGATAAAAAAATTGGAACGACTCACCGAGGTGGTAGCGGACTGGTTCACATGCTTTCTGGCTTTGTTTCTCCCTGCCCCTTTTTGCTTCTCCTTCCTTCTTGCCCTGAAAACACTTAGCAAACCTATTAACAAATCTCTTGATCTTCTCAAATTATTCAAGAGATGAAAATCAAAAACAAATGAGAAAGAGGAAAAGAAAACTTGGGTTACCTCCCAATAAGCGCTTCTTTAACATAACTAGCTTGACGGTGATTTCTAAGATGGTGCCTTAAGAGAGACGGAGACTGCTTGACGATCAAAGTCTCCTCCAAGATTGTGCTTGAGCCTTTGCCCATTAACAGTGAAAGTATCTCCGGATGATGGATCTTCCAGTTCAACTGCACCAAATGGAGAAACTGACTTGACATAGAATGGACCCGACCATCTTGATCTCAACTTCCCTGGAAACAGCTTGAGACGAGAATTAAATAGCAAAACTGATTGGCCTTCTTCAAAATGCTTTGGAAGGATGTACTTATCATGCCAAAATTTTGTTCTTTCCTTGTAGATCCTTGCACTCTCATAAGCAAAGAGTCGGAATTCATCCAACTCATTCAACTGCAACAGTTTCTTATCCAAGGCCAGCCTTGTATCAAAGTTTAGGGCCTTCACTGCCCAAAAAGCACGATGTTGGAGCTCTACCGGAAGGTGGCATGATTTTCCAAACACTAATTGGTAAGGTGACATACCAATAGGTGTTTTATATGCAGTCCGATAAACCCAAAGTGCATCATCCAGTTTCTTTGCCCAATCCTTCCTAGCATTGTTCACGGTTTTCTCCAAAATCCTCTTCAATTCCCGATTGGACAACTCCACTTGCCCACTGGTTTGAGGGTGGTATGGTGTGGCAACTTTATGATTGACCCCAAACTTGGCAAGCACTGCATTGAACTCCTTGTTGCAAAAATGAGTGCCCCATCACTAATGATGGCTCTAGGGGTTCCAAATCGGGTGAAGATGTTCTTCCTCACAAAATTAATCACCGCTTTTGCATCATCCTTCACAGTTGGGACAACTTCTACCCATTTGCTCACATAGTCAACCGCAACCAAAATATATTTGTTATTGTAGGATGATGGGAAAGGACCCATGAAGTCAATCCCCCATACATCAAAGAGCTCCACCTCTAAAATACCCTTCAAGGGCATCTCATTCCACCTGGATATACTTCCGATTCTTTGACACTTATCACACTTCATCACCCAAGCTCTGGAGTCTTTGAAAATGGTGGGCCAAAATAACCCGCTTTGCAAGATCTTCATGGCGGTTCTCTCACCACCAAAGTGTCCCCCATACGGTGAGTTGTGACAATGAGTCAATACCCCCTCAATCTCCTCACCCGAAATGCATCTTCTCATAATTCCATCCGAACCTCTTTTGAAAAGGCAAGGCTCATCCCACACATAGTATTTAGAATCATGGATGAGCTTCTTCCTTTGCTGTGCATTGAAGTCCTTCGGAATCTTGTTGGCGGCCTTGTAATTTGCAATGTCTGCAAACCAAGGTGCCACTTGCACCATAAACAGCTTTTCATCTGGGAATTCCTCTTGAATTGGCAACTCAGCTTTTGCTTGAACATCTGCTTGTAGAAGCCTAGACAAATGGTCGGCTACCACATTCTCCACTCCTTTCTTGTCCTTTATATCCAAATCAAACTCTTGGAGCAGTAGTACCCACCTAATGAGCCTTGGCTTGGCATCCTGTTTAGTCATAAGATACTTCAAAGCAGAATGATCAATGTAGACAATAGTTTTGGAGCCAATCAAGTAGGATCTAAATTTATCAAATGCAAACACCACAGCAAGCAGTTCTTTTTCAGTCGTGGTATAGTTCAATTGAGCATCATTCAGCACACGACTGGCATAGTAAATGACATGCAACTCTTTATTTTTTCTTTGACCCAAAATGGCTCCCACCGCATAGTCGCTTGCATCACACATTAACTCAAATGGTAAACTCCAATCTGGAGGTACAATGACCGGTGCGGTGGTAAGTTTTTCTTTCAAAAGTTGGAAAGCATGCATGCAATCATCATCAAATATAAAAGGAGTATCAACTACCAAAAGCTTGCTTAAGGGTTTCACAATCTTTGAAAAATCTTTTATAAATCTCCTATAGAAACCCGCATGCCCTAGGAAGCTTCTAACACCTTTCACATTTATGGGAGGGGGAAGTCTTTCAATCACTTCAATTTTTGCTTTATCAACTTCCATCCCCCGTGATGAAATTTTATGACCAAGAACTATACCTTCCCTAACCATGAAATGACATTTTTCCCAATTTAAAACAAGGTTAGTTTCTTGGCATCTTTTTAGAACACATGCAAGATTATTCAGACAATTATCAAAAGAGTTACAAAACACAGAAAAATCATCCATAAATACCTCAATGAATTTTTCAGTCATATCAGAGAATATGGAAAGCTCATACCTTTGAAAAGTGGCGGGTGCATTACACAACCCGAATGGCATCCTCCGGTATGCATAGACGCCATAAGGACAAGTAAAAGCAGTCTTCTCTTGGTCCTTTGGGTCAACCACAATCTGGTTATACCCTGAGTATCCATCAAGGAAGCAATAAAAGGCATGGCCCGCCAACCTCTCTAACATCTGATCAATGAAGGGTAAGGGAAAGTGATCTTTTCTGGTGGCTTCATTCAATCTTCTGTAGTCAATACACACTCTCCATCCAGAAACGGTCCTTGAGGGGATGAGTTCATTTTTTTCATTTGCAACCACCGTCATCCCCCCTTTCTTGGGAACAACTTGGACCGGACTCACCCATGGACTATCAGAGATTGGATAGATTATTCCCGCATCCAAAAGCTTCATAACCTCCTTCCTTACAACTTCTTTCATATTCGGGTTGAGTCTTCTTTAGGGTTGTCTAACCGGCTTGAAATTTTCCTCCAAAAGGATTTTGTGCATACAAAATGAGGGACTTATCCCTTTCAAGTCGGACATAGACCACCCAATTGCAGATTTGTGCTCCCTAAGCACCCTTAACAGCTTATCTTCCTCTAAGGAGTTCAACCCGCTACTAATGATCACCGGGAATGAAGAATTCACCCCAAGGAAAGCATAACGGAGATGAGATGGAAGGTCTTTCAATTCTAGCACAGGTGGTTCACCCTTGTCTTCTATCCGCACATCTTCCACAACTTTGTCTTCATCATTATTCACAACTAGACAAGCCTCAAGGGATTTGACCATGAACTCAACTTCTTCCTCACATGCCTCTTCTTCTATATCCTCACCCATAAGAGCCGCTTCCAATGAATCTTCAAAAGTTTGTTGCGCACTCTTATCAGTCAATGATTCCACAAGGTCCACACTCATACATGTGTCTTTGTCGCTTGGATGTCTCATTGCTTCAAACACATTGAAGGTGACTTTTTCATCTTGGACTCTAAGCACCAACTCCCCTTGATTGACATTGACCAAAGCTCTACCCGTGGCTAGGAATGGTCTTCCAAGAATTAACGGAGTCACACTATCTTCCGCTATATCCAACACCACAAAATCTGCCGGAAAGATGAATTTGTCTACTTTAACTAATAAATCCTCCACTACACCATAAGGATATGTAATGGAGTGATCCGCCAATTGGAGAGAGATCCCGGTTGGCTTGACTTCACCAATTCCCAGCTTCTTGAAAATGGAGAGAGGCATAAGGTTGATACTTGCACCGAGATCACACAAGGCTCTTCCAATATTCAAATGTCCATAGTACATGGGATAGTAAAGCTACCCGGATCCTTCATCTTTACCGGTAACTTCCTTTGGAGTATGGCACTGCATTCTTCAGTGAGCATGACCGTCTCCTCCTTCCACCTCATCTTGTTAGTAAGAATCACCTTCATAAACTTGGCATAGGAAGGCATTTGTTGAAGAGCTTCGGCAAAAGGGATGTTGATTTGCAACTTTTTGAATACTTCCAATAACTTAGATAATTGTTGATCCTTTGCCTCCTTCTTCAACCTTTGAGGATAAGGTATCTTGAAATACGGTGGCAACTCCTTAGGATTGTCAACTTCTTCAAGAATTTGCCTTCTAGTCTTCTTTCTTGCAAATTCTTCATCCACCAATTTTTCTCTCTTTGGTTTTTCAGCTTCAACAATAATGGGACTAGAGGTAGTGGCTTGGGAAGTCTCGGGTTCTTCATTGGTTACATCTTCAACAGACACTTTATCAACTCCCTCACCAATTGTCTTTTCTTCTCTCTGTTTTTCTTGTGAAACTACCACTTTCCCGCTTCTTGTAGTAATTGCCTTGCAATCCTCCCTTGGATTCTTCTCGGTATCTCCCGGCAATTGTCCTTGAGGTCTCTCCGTCATTTGCTTTGCCAATTGGCCTATTTGGTGTTCAAGATTCTTGATGGAGGCATTTTGATTTTTCATATTGTCTTGAGTTGCTTGCATGAATTGGGCTAGAATATTCTCCAATTTGCTTGAACTCTCTTGAGGAGGCTTTGCTTGAGAACTTGAGCCTTGCCCTTGTCTCCAACCAAAGTTAGGATGGCTACGCCACCCCGGATTGTAGGTGTTAGAGTAAGGATCATTCTTAGGCCCTTGGTTCCCCATGTAATTCACTTCTTCTTGCCCAGAACTTCCAACCACATTAATCTCACAATTGCCATTTGCATGGTTACCTCCACAGAAATCACACACTAAGGTAGCTTGAACTTGGACAGCTTGTAATTGAGAATTTTGTAGTTGAACGAACCCCAATTGCTTGGTAAGAATGGCCATTTGCGCCTTAAGAGCACCAATTTCATCAAGCTCCAAAACACCTCTCTTGACCAATGATCGAGAACTAGGCATTTGATAATCATTATTAGTCATAGTTTCAATCAAGTCCTTTGCCTCTTCGGGTGTCTTTTGGCTCAATGATCCACCTGTAGCTGCTTCAATCATACTTCTGGAATTTATGTTGAGCCCATTGACAAAGGTTGCCACTTGCTGCCATGTCTCTAACTCATGATTTGGACAAGCTGTGAGCAAAGACTTGAACCTCTCCCAGGCTTCATAAAGTGACTCACCATCTCTCTGTGCAAAGGCATTAATATCGAATCTCAACTTGATCATTCTCGACGGAGGGAAGAAACGAGATAAGAACTTGCTCACCAAATCATTCCAAGTGATGATGCTTCCATGAGGATGGGATTGAAACCAAGACTTAGCTCCGTCCCTCAAAGAGAAAGGGAAAAGCCTTAAACGAATGGCCTCATCGAAAGCTCCATTTAGCTTGATGGTGTCACACAACTCAATGAATGTGCCAATGTGAGCATGAGGGTCTTCACTCTCCAAACCTCCAAACTGATTCTGCTGCACAAGATTGAGAAGTGATGCCTTGATTTCAAAATTGTTGCAAGCCACTGTAGGTCTAACGATTGGAGTCCCACATCTATCGACTCTAGGGGAAGTATAGTCCCCCATTGTCCTCCTTGGTGCATTGTCTTCAGCCATGGTGACAGTTGCGACTTCAACTAACAGTTCTTGCACACTTGGTAACTCAACTTGTAGTTCTTGCACTGTAGAGGATGCTCCTTCTTTGTTCTGTCTTGCCTTGGCTTCCTTTCTATTCCTTCTACAAAGTCTCTCGATCTCAGGGTCGAATTGAAGTTCACCTGGGTCGATTGTACCTCGCATACTAAGAACAAACAGAGTAGAACAGAAAAAGAATAGAAAAAAATAAACAGTAGTAGAAAAACAATAAAAAAAATGCCTAAATTAGGAGTCCCCTTTGGTACTCGTGATATTGGCACACCGATCCCCGGCAACGGCGCCAAAAACTTGACACGAACTCGGCAAGTGTACCGGGTGGTTGCAAGTAATAAAACGGTAAGAACTAGATATCATCCTCAGGGATCGTGGACAAGTACCACTTTGCAAATTGAACTACTATCTAGGCAATCAAGTTTGGAATGAAGGTAGCTCTAACATCTAACGAAACAAACAAGAATAAAATGCTTTTGTTCTTTTAGGTATTTTATCAAACACTTAATAGGCAAACAGAAACGTGAACAACAAATGGATAGAATTGTTAGGGCTAGACTAGGCTAATCCTCCCTTGGTTGCTATGAAATGGTAAATAACACAATTCCTAATTCTGTTATGACAATCAAATCTTCTCAATTACTCAAACCCTAATGTCTTAGGTGGAATGAGCCTAAAATCCCAAATTAAACCTTAATGTCTTAGGTGGATTAACATGAAAATTTGCATTAAGAGTCAAGATTCATAGATTGCAAGCACCCCAAGACTTATGTCTAGGTTCATGAACTACTTGGCATTTGATTCATGAGCATGCCTTAACATCAACCTTTCAATTGTCTATTAAAGCAACTAATCATTCCTAGGATGATCAAACCAAGGAAAGCATTAAGCATGAAATCAAACACTCATAAAGAAATAGAAAATTGTATTACAACCACATCATATTACAACCAAATTCAGAAAAACCATATCTAACCCCAACAAGGGGGAGTTTAGCTACACATCATCAAAGTGAAAGGCAAAAGAAAAGATACGGAGATGAATGAATGAAGGAACTCCATGGAATGTTGCCCAGCAGCCACAGCATCAAAAATTGCGTTTTTAGGGTTTTTGGTTTCCTCCTTTTCTGCTCCTTCAATTCTGCCCTAAAACAGCTTATAAACAGGGGTTTTGGGCTTCGCGCGCTCGCGGGGCGAGACCTGGCTCGCAAGGCGAATCTTAAGAATCTGATCTTCAGAGATTGGTTCTTTCGCGAGGCGGGAAGGTAACTCGCGAGGCGAGACAGAAAGGGAGACAGCTCTGGCACATTCAGGCCTTCAGGCTCGCGAGGCGAGATGTGATTCGCGAGGCGAGACAGAAAGGGTGACTGTTGTTTCTCAGGCTGGTCTTCTGACTCGCGAGGCGAGATGCAGTCTCGCGAGGCGAAGCCTCCAGAATTCTGCTTGGCTTAATTTCTTCTCTTTTCAGGCTCTATTTTCATCCAAGCTTCATCATGGCCAAATCTTAGGCAATTAAATCATGAATTCCTGCAAAACAACACACAGAACCACCTTATCCGTTCCAAAGGAAAAACTAAACAAAATCAAACTAAAATGGCCTAACTATATGCAAATGCATGCAGAAATGTACATGGAAAATGAGGTGAAATCACACTCATCACCCTACATAATTATTATATAATATACTACTTATCGATTCCGACGGTAGATTGGTTCTTTCCCCCACCTGAGTTATCACCGGTATCCCGAATTCGATGTTCCACGCTATCACACCACAGCTTAACAGTTTCACCTTGAACCAAACAACATAACTATAATTAATCAAACAAACCCAACTATACCCACTTTATGCTAGATTCGGCAATTCAATTCAAACCAGGGCTAGGATCATTTTCTCATTCTAATATTTTGGGTACTAACTACTTAGGTCTTAGATAGCCAGGATAATTTGTTATAAGTTGAAAATATGGAATAAAAATCATCCAACCACATATGGTAGGGTTTCGACCTCAAATATAAAAATAGGTTAGAAAACTTCTTTTGATTTAAGCTCTTGGATTTAGAACCTACACACTTTAGATAGTTGATATAAATCATGACTTAATTAAATATTGAAGAAAACTTATTTTGTCCACATGAACATCAATTCAGCTAAGCATGGAAAATAGGGTGAGGAAATTATTTTGATTTCAAGCTTCTAGATATAACAACTATAGGTTTCAAGGAGTTAAGATCAAGTATCATATCTTAAAAATTGAACAAAAATACCTAGTTTCTACCTCAACAAGAAAATAGGGAAGGAAAATGTTTTTGATTACATGCTCTTGGGTAATGAATGTATAGATCATAACTAGATCATAGAAATTGGTTTCACATTAAAATGATTTTTCTACAATTTTCTAGAATTGTTTAAAGTTCTAGATCTAGAAATGAAACAATCATGGAATAGGAAGATTAAGATCTTGAGATGAGATGAGATGAGATGAGATGATCATGGATGATTCTATTACCTTAAGAGTGTGAAGAAGATGAAGAAAAGATGATGATCTTGGCAGCTTCTTCAATGGAGCTCTTGGATCAACAATGGAGTTTTTGAAGAAAAATAAAGAAGAAATGGAAGAGATGAAGTGAGAAATGTAGGGAGGGGGTTACGGCCGTGGGGAGTATTTATAGGGGAAGTATTAGGCTTTGTTTGGTTCTTACGCTCTAAATTAATGGGTTTTGTGATTATTTAATTAATATAATGATTAACTATGGTTAATAATTAACTTAACTAGGGTTACTTTGTTAACCATGATTAAAATCATGTGGTTCACATTAAATGAGAGCTGTGGCTGTTTCTTGTCCATTAAAATTAACCATGGTTACTAAACCATGGTTAGAATTTAACTAAACGTCAGTTAGGTTAAGCTTAGGGGTATTTTGGTCATTTCACTCGAAAATTCCCAATTACTAAAATTTAAGGTCGGACTCCTTGTCCTCTCTGCTACATTAATCTCTCATAATATCTCAGCTCCATAATCGACTTCGTTGTTTACCCGATTTATCCCCCAACTTAAGTTTTATGCGTTTTCTTAAATATTACGCCTGAATAAAAAAATATTATTTCATTCCTAACGAATTTTTTCGAAACTTGGAAAATACTCGGGAATAAAATATATAACCTAATGGTTTTGTTCACGAGTCGAAATTAGGGTTTCTGCTCAGTAAAATCTTACTGTCAGTAAAAACGCAGACTGGGCTCCGTTTGAATTTTCAACCCAAACTTTTACCGTAACTCTTTACCATAAATTAAAGTATGAATATGATTTTATTTTATGTAAAATCATTTGGTTGAACTTAGATTAAAATATAACTAATTATATTTTAACCGGTTAAACATCGTAATAAAAAATCAGACTGTTACAAGTAGCACCAATTTCTAAGTTGAATCCAGCATCCAGGTTGCATTTGAAGAAACCCAAAGGAGGCTTGCTCCAAGGGCAGCGCACACAGGAAGCCAAAGCCAATGAAGATGTCAGATTAGTATCATAAGCTGCACGCCAATCATTCAGAATCTGCTTGGCTCGGGAGATCACATGGAGATCATCTTCCATAGATCCATCCCAGACCATCACATTGCGTCTTCTCCACATACTCCACAATAGCATTCCAACATCTAACCGCGGCGGGACATGTTACAAAAGTATGCCAAGCATTCTTAAGACCATCCACACAATGAGCACAGGTTGTCAGGCATGACACTCCACGGCTCTGGAGAGATAAACGCATGGGGGAGGATGTCTCTACAAAATTGCCACAAAAAGTTATGAACTTTGTGGGGGATGCACAACCGCCAGATAGAAGACCATCTACCAACAACATGCATATGGCTAGAGTCCACAATATTGTTCATGCACAATTGGTAGGCACTCTTCACCGAATAAACACCATTTTCAGAAGGCCACCAAACAAGCTTGTCAATAGTGTTCGACTGAATAAGGGGCACCTTGAGAATGGCAGCAACCAAATCGAAGGAAATAAATTATGGAGAATGTTGACATTCCATTTCTTCATACCTGGATACATAAGATCTTTAACTTTCAAACTAAAGATGTGAGCTTGCACTAGACCGTAAATTTTAAGACTTTATTCCTCACGAAGCCAAGGCACAGACCAAACACTAATAGAGGAACCATCTCCAATACACCTTCTAAGGCCTTCCTTAATCACAACCCAGGAACTCCAAATACTACGCCAAGTATAGCTGGATTATGCCCAAGCTGGGCATCCAAGAAATTCCCCTCTGGGAAGTATTTAGCTTTGAAGAGACGAGATAAAGTAGAATCCGAGTTAGAAATTAATTTCCAACCTTGTTTCCCTAGCAATGCAAGGTTAAACCCATGAAGATGACAAAAATTCATACTGCCAAACCGTTTGGGAATAGTGAGATTCTCCTAAGACACTCAATGAATTCCTTTTAGGGGTGTTCATGGGTCCAGGTCAACCCGATGAACTCGATGAACAGAACCAAACTGAAGCATTTGGGTTGGACATTTTTCTTGTTCGGGTAGAACCCGACCTAACCCGGTGAGGACCCGTTTACAATGGTTCAGGTAGCGGGTTTGCAATAGACAGACCCGTTACCCGATCCGTGGACCCAATGATTATTAGAAGTCAGAAGCAAACACTTAACATGTCTCTCAGACTCAAACATTTTGGCCTATGTATGTCTTCCGCTCACCCATTCATTGTCTTCCTCGTCCTAGACTCCCAGCTCCGCCAATTGCCGCTCGTCGTCTCGTCCTAGTCCCAGATCCGGTGCTCCGTCATCTGGTACTAGTCGCAGCTTCGTTGTCTCGTCCCTCAGGCTAAACACAAGATCTGCGTCACCTCCCTCAAAGTCAGAGTCAGATATGCGTCTCCTAGCCCCAGATCTGTTACAACCTCCCTCTGACCCGTCCTCGCTGGCGCGCCACCTCCGTCTTCTCACTGTGCCACCTCAGTTCTCTCTTTTCACCGCATCTTTGTCTCTTTCTCTGGTCAATCAATTAGAAATCATTTTGGTGATTTGCACAAATCAAAGCAATGAGGCAGAGAGGCATTCCACTAAATTTGCATTTGAAAGTGAAAGTTCACAATGCTATTGGCAATCTAGCAAACGAGGTTAAAAAACCAACCTTATAATAAATGCAACCACGAATATGAAAGTGGGAACAGATAATATAACTTTAATCCAATATCAAAGTGGTAAAAGGTCAAATCCGATGGGTCTGAACCGAAACAAACCAGTTTTAAACGGGTTGGTTTGGTTCGGGTTTGCTAAAGAAAATTGAACCACCCGACCCAACCTGTATGATGTGACCAAGCATTGATCACTAAGCATTTTAGGATCTTGTTTGATCTAATTGTTTCAAAATTAGAGATCAAACGCAATTCAAGCACAATTGACATGAAACTTGTTCTTCAAGTGAAGAATCTAGAGAAACAAAAAGGAGTAGAAGAGAAGAACAATTGATATATGACTAGAAAGTAAATTGCAAGAAGTAAATTGCAAGAATTAAAGTGCAAGAATTAAAGAACAAAATTAGAAAATGGAATACGAAGAAGAGGAAGGGAATGGCGCGACAAATTGAACAAATAAAATGAAGATAAAATACAAATTTCAGTAAATTTAAAATTACAAATCAAATGAAGATTACACCAATAAGAACAATAACACCACCAAAAATCAAAAGAATTAAGTACAATCCAACAATGAACAAATAAACTTAAAGAACAAGTGAAAGAAAAGAATTACAAGTCAAAAATGAATATTACAAGGGCCTCACCACTCACTTACCATTCACTCAAAGATTGCCACTTGTGTATATCACTCAATGTAGACTTTTACAAGATGATTTTCTCTCTTGTATCTTTTCACTCAAGAGTTTCCTCCTCAAGGGATCTACAAGTTAAAACAAGATCTCAACAATTAGTCTCCATTAAACAAGTGACAAATCAACCAATAGGCAATCAATTCAAAGACATCAAGAATGTGGAAAACAACTAATACAAAACTAATGGAGTTTATAAGACAAGCAAGAAAATGTTCAAGAAGAATTGCACACTCAAATTGATGTGAAGAAGACAAGTTGGAAGAGTTCAACAAAGTTCAATTCAAATTTAATCAAAGTGTATGTGAACAAGTAATGATCAATGTGAATTGTGCTATACCAAATTGTGAAGGATCAACACAAATACAAGTATGTGAAATGGTGGCAAGTCTTTTACCTTTGCTGGAATTTTCCAGAATTTGTACTTTTACCCCAAAACTTTGTATATTTACAGTTTTGGCCCACTTTTTTCTTTTTACACAAGATTTTTTTATAAAATTGCAGCCACTTGACTTTTACTAATTACAATTTTGCAGCAATTACACTTAATTTTCGAAATTACAAAAAGATCATTAAACCATGAACAAATTTGAACAGCATTGGGTGTAATACTTGGAAATACGAACAATTCAAGTAGTGTAGAATAATTTCCAAGTTGTGAAGCACAAATCAAGTAATTAGAGACCTAGATCTTTCATTCAAGTGGATGATAAACACATCATTCCCACAACTTGAATTTTATGAAGATCTATTAGGTTCTAAAAATTTGAAATCATTGAAGCACTTTTGATTAAAATTTGAATCAATCTTACTATTGTGAATTGAAATTTGAATTTGAATTTTGAAATTGTTCAAATTCACAAAGTAAGGAAAAAATGTGCATGAAAATGGAGCAACCAAAATTCAAATGTAATCTATGAATACATTTAAAAGGGGCGCTTAAAACAAGGATGAAAATGTGGAGGGAAAAAAAATTCATAAAAAATTCAAGCAAGATCAATTCAAACACATTTCAAATTCAAGATGCATGATCACAATTGGATTCCAATTACTTTTCATCATCCAATTCTTGTGGTAAATGGCGCCACTAGCATGTGAAATTTTCAACATGAATTTGACTCCAACTCAAAGATCATCATAGAATTTGAAAAAAAAAATTGATCAAAAATTCAAAACAATTGAAAATCAAATATCTAGCTCTAGATACCGCATGATATAAGCAAGAATTGATCACTAAGCATTTTAGGATCTTCTATGATCTAATTGTTTCAAAATTTGAGATCAAACACTATTCAAGCACAATTGATATGAAACTTGTTCTTCAAGAAAAGAATCAAGAGAAACAAAAAGGAGTAGAAAAGAAGAACAATTGATATATGACTAGGAAGTAAATTGTAAGAAGTAAATTGCAAGAATTAAAGTGCAATAATTAAAGAACAAAAGTAGAAAATGGAATACAAAGAAGAGGAGGGGAATGGCGAGACAAATGCATTCTTCTTGGAGAAGAATATTGAATTTGATAATCCAAAGGAGGATTCACCACTTGAATATGGAAATTCAAGATAAGAATCAATGGTTCAATTCATGAACCAAGAAGAGGAGAACTCTCAACTCTCTCTAGAAATCTCAAGTGTGAGAAAACTCAATTGTATTCAAACTTGCAAAATGAGTTACATGGAGCCTATTTATAGATGAGGCAAAGTCCTCATCTTCCTACAACTAGCAATTAGTGCCTCCTTCATCATTCACCCAAGTGTGGGCTTTGATTTTGGCCCAATGCTTCCTACTCCTATGCTTATGGCCCAATAGGGCCAATTCCTATGCTATTCCAAAGTGCTTTTTGAATAAGCACTTTTATTACGTGAACTCTACTCAATACAAGGGTCCTAATCCCTACCTTTATTACATGAACTCTAATCTATACAAAGGTCCTAGGCCCTATCATTAACTAGGTGGCCAATGGCTCAATGCATAAGAGGTTCAAGATGAAGCCCTCTTCATAAGGTTGCCTATGAGTCAAGTGATTGACCACCACCTTCTTGAGTGTGTCTTGGACTCTTTTAAGCCTTACCCTTGTCATGGGTCCATGCAAGTCTTCAATGCTAGGTCCTTGGCTTTGTGTGTCCATGCTCACATCGTCCCCTCCTTCTTGAAGCATATTCGTCCACGAATTGTGTTGATCATCATCTGTGTCATTTTCAAAAAGACTTAGTTCAGACACATTAAATGTGGCACTCACATTATAATCACCAGGGAGATCTATTTTATATGAATTATCATTTATTTTCTCCAATACTTGGAAAGGTCCATCACCCCTTAGTAGGAGTTTGGACTTCCTTTGTAAAGGAAATCTTGCTTTTCTTAAGTGCACTCATACCCAATCTTCCGGTTTGAGTAACACTTATTTTCTTCCTTTATTTACTTGCCTTGCATTGTGCTACCCTTGTTTTTCAATATTTAATTTTACTTGCTCATGGAGCTTTTTAACAAATTCGGTCTTGGCAAGCCCATCTTGATGCAACAATGATTGTTCAATTTGTATTGGAAACAAATCAAGTGGGGTTTGTGGATTAAAACCATAGACTATATCACAAGGGGAGTGCTTAGTAGTAGAATGTTGCACATAGTTTTATGCAAACTCAATGAAAGGTAAGAACTCTTCCCAAGACTTTAGCTTTTTCTTGAGGATGGTTCTTAGGAGAGTAGAAAAAGTCCTATTAACCACCTTGGTTTGCCCATCCGTTTCTGGGTGGCAAGTAGTCGAAAAGAGTAATTTAGTTCCAAGTTTGCCCCACAAAGTTATCCAAAATTGACTTAGAAACTTTGTATATTAGATACAATGTTTCTAGGAATCCCATGTAGTCTAACTATTTCCCTAAAGAAAAGGTTGGCTACATGGAAAGCATCATTACTTTTGTGACATGGAATGAAATGGGCCATCTTGGAAAATCTATCCACAACCACAAAGATTGGGTCATTCCCTCGCCTAGTCCTTGGTAATCCCAATACAAAATCCATAGAGATATCAATCCAAGGAGAAGAAGGACTAGGTAAGGGAGTGCACAACCCATGAAGCTTACTCTTTGACATTGCTCTCAAACACTCAATGCATTTTTTACATAACTTTTGGACTTGAATTTCATGTTTGGCCAAAAGAAATGTTCATGAAAAACCTCTAAAGTTTTGTGAACACCGAAGTGCCCCATTAAGCCCCCTTGATGTGCTACTCTTACCAATAACTCTCTAATAGAATGCCTTGTCACACAAAGTCTCTTGTCTTTAAAAAGAAACCCTTCACTTATGAAAAATCCTTTATGTGCCATGGACCCTATTTGAGTGTAAATTGTAGAGAAGTCCGGATCATTTACATGCAATTCCTTTATGTGATCAAACCCAAGAAGTTTTGTTTCAAGAGTTGATAGTAGGGCATGTCTACGTGAAAGTGCATCCGCCACAACATTGCTTTTGCCTTGTTTATGTTTAATCACATAAGGGAATTGTTCTATGAATTCTATCCATTTGGCATGTCTCTTGTTTGATTTACCTTGCCCCTTTAAGTGTTTTAATTATTCATGATCACTATGAATTAAAATTCTTTGGGCAAGAGATAGTGTTGCCAAACTTTGAGACTCTTTACTAGGGCATAAAGTTCTTTTTCATAAGTTGAATAGTTCAAATGTGCCCCGACAAGTTTCTCACTAAAGTAAGCATTTGGGCGTCCTTCTTGAAGCAAAACGGCCCCAATGCCTACATTAGAAGCATCGCACTATATCTCAAAAGATTTCACAAAATTTGGAAGCTCGAGAATTGGTGCATTGGTCAATTTTTCCTTGAGTATGTTGAAGGAGTTTTCTTGGCTTTGGCCCCAATGAAATGTCACATTTTTCTTTCAGGCCTCATTTAGAGGACTTGCCAAAGTGCCAAAGTCTTTGACAAATCTTTTATAAAAACTTGCCAATCCATGGAAACTCCTAATATCTCCAACATTTTTAGGTGTTGGCCAACTTTGGATGGCCTTAATTTTCTCTTCATCTACACGCACACCTTGTGCACTAATAACATAGCCCAAGAATAGCACTTTGGTGGTGCAAAATGTGCATTTCTCAAGGTTGGCAAATAGTTTTTCCTTTCTTAATACTACAAAACACATTTCAAATGTTCATGATGCTCATCAAGTGTTTTGCTATATATTAAAATATCATCAAAATAGACAACCATAAATTTAACAAGGAATTCCCTAAGGACATGATTCATAAGCCTTATGAATGTGCTTGGTGCATTAGTGAGTCCAAAGGGCATCACAAGCCATTCATAAAGTCCATAAGTCATCTAACCTTGGGATTGGATGTCTATATTGGATGGTTATGTTATTAATGGATCTACAATCAGTGCACATTCTCCATGTACCATCTTTTTTAGGGACTAAAATAACGGGCATTGTACACGGAGAATATGATTCTCTTATCCATTTTTTTCCAATAATCCTTCAACTTGCCTTTAATTTCTTTTGTTTCTTGTGGATTGCTCCTATAGGCTGGCCTATTAGGGAGAGATTCACTAGTAATGAAGTCCATGTGATGCTCAATCCCCCTCATAGGTGACAAACCTTTAGGAAGCTCTTTTGGAAAAACATCTTTGAAATCATCCAAAAGAAACTCAAAGGGCTTTGGCAAAGAAAGAGATGGAGTATAATTTTCATCATTATTTTTGGTGTAAAGTAAATATATTGGTTGATTGGCCAATACTATTTTCTTTACTTCTTTTTCTTTTAGAAATAAGCATTCCTTGCCATCTATTTCTCTACCTTTATTTTTTTTCAAAAACTTTCTATTCACTTGTGCCATTTGCCTTTTTCATATTCTTTTATGGCACATTAATTTCTTTATTTATTTCTTTTTGTTCTTTCCCACTCTTGGCTTTTCACTCAAGCTCCATTTTCTCTCTCATTTTCTTTTGATCCTCACAAATTTCTTTAAGAGAGGGAGGTACTAGAGTAATTTTTTTGTTGTGGTGCATGAAAGTAAATCTATTAGAAAGACCATCATGTATCACTTTCCTATCAAATTGCCATGGTCTTCCTAGCAACACATGCCCCGCCTCCATTGGCACCACATCACACATCACTTCATCATGATAAGAGCCAATGGCAAAACTCAACAATACTTGTTGGTTCACCAAGATTTCACCCTTTTCACTTAGCCATTGTAACTTCTAAGTGGATTGGTTTTGAGACCAAGTTTGGTCACCAATCTTTGACTAGCTACATTGTGCAAGATCCTCCATCTATGATTACTGCACACAACTTTCCATGCACCATGCACCTAGTGTGAAAAATATTCTTCCTTTGGCTCTCATCCTCTTCTTTAACCTTGACTCCTAAGAGTCTTCTCACCATTAATAAGCCTCCTTCAAGTGGGAGAACTTCATCTTCCCCACTCTCACTAGCAGACTCACTTGAAGAGGCACTTGTTACCTCTATTTCCACATTAGTTCTACAGATCATTGTTCTTTTATTGGGATTTTGAGATACTATATGTCCGTTACCCAAACATTTAAAGCATTTAATATCTCTAGATCTATTTGAAGAAGGGATAGAAGTGGGGGGTTTAGAGTTAGGAAATGTGCCATTTGATCCACTTTTACCAACATCTTCAAGTTGTTTTGATGAGTCACCATCCTTCTTGGAATGATCCTTCCAAGATGAGTTGTTGTTGTTGAAGAAGGGTTTCTTAAAGGATTTCTTTCTCTTGACTTAAGCTTCAACCTTGATTGCATGGTACACCAAGTCCTCCAATTCAACATAGTTGTAAAGCTCTACCACTTCTTGGATTTCTTGTTTGAGTCCTCCCAAGAACCTAGACATAGTTGTTTCTCTATCTTCCTCTATGTTTACTCTAATCAATATGAGCTCTAACTCTTTGTAATATTCTTCTACACTCATACTTCCTTGTCTCAACCTTTGAAGCCTATGGTGTAGGTCTCTAGTGTAGTTTGAAGGCACATATATTTTTCTCAAAACCCTCTTCATTTCTCTCCAAGTACTAATTGGTTCCTCATCATACATTTTTCTTTCTTTACACAATTGATCCCACCAAATTAGGGCATAATCATGAAATTCTAGACTTGCTACTTTTACTTTCTTTTCTTCACTATAGTTGTAGCAAGAAAAAATGTGTCCCAATTTGGTCTCCCATTCCAAGTAAGAATGGGGATCACTCTTCCCATGGAAGCTAGGGATCTGCACCTTCACATTATGCAACTTATCATCCTTCTCATTCCTTCTTCCTCTATGCTCATGTCTAGGTCTCCATCTATCAAATATAGGTCTACGTTCATTGTCTTCCGAATTTGAGGAGCCTCTATGTGAGTTGTGATGCCTTGATCCTTCTTTGTCCTCAAGTACTTCTAATCTTTCAAACAATCTTTCTATGTTACTTGTCATTCTATCCAACTTCCTATGCAAGTTCCTTGTTCTTGTTGATGATGTAGGAGAATCTTCAATGTCTTCTTCATGTTGTGAAGCCATGGTGCACTTACAATTTGAGAAATTACAATACAAATTTTAGAAAATTGAAAATTACACAAATCAAATGAAGATTACACCAATAAGAACAATAACACCACCAAAAATCAAAAGAATTAAGTACAATCCAACAATGAACAAATACACTTAAAGAACAAGTGAAAGAAAAGAATTACAAGTCCAAAATGAATATTACAAGGACCTCACCACTCACTTACCATTCACTCAAAGATTTCCACTCGTGTGTATCACTCAATGTAGACTTTTACAAGATGATTTTCTCTCTTGTCTCTTTCCACTCAAGAGTTTCCTCCTCAAGGGATCTACAAGTTGAAACAAGATCTCAACAATTAGTCTCCATTAAACAAGTGATAGTGTGATTTTACATCATATTTTATGTACACTTTTGCATGCATTTTTCATATAGATTAGGCATTCTTTATTTGATTTTAGTTAGTTTTTCCCTTGGAACGGGTGAAGCGGTTTCTTGGTGTTGTTTTGCAGGAATTAATGTAAAAATGATCAAAATCAGCCATGATGGAGCCTGGATGAAACAGAGCTTGAAAAGTGAAGAATATGAGCCAAACAGAGCCCATCACGGCCTGGCCGTGATGACCAACACGGCCATGATCAAGCAGAGCAGAAGTCAAAAGTCAGATGTTGTCAGGGAAATTGCTCGCCCCGCGAGAGGCCACTCGCCCCGCGAGCTTGAAGACCAGCCTGTGCCAGAAATGTCATCTTCTCTGTCTCGCCCCGCGAGAGGATACTCGCCTCGCGAGACTGTGGACCAGAAGCCATCACACCCAGGCCCTGATACTCATCACGGGCGTATTTAAGAAGACCCTTACTATCTCGCCTCGCGAGACACTCTCGCCTCACGAGAGATCCAATCTCTGAAACAACAGATTTTTAACATTCGCCTCGCGAGCCAGGTCTCCCTTCGTGATCGCGTGCAGAGTCTGATTGGTATAAATTGTTGTTTTAGGGCAGAATGAGGGAGTTTTTGGAGAGTTTTAGAGGGAGGCACTTGGAGGCTGCGGCTGGGCTAGGGTTCCAACCCTAAAAGGGAACTGAGTTAGGGGGTTGCTGTGACGACAGTGGGAAGCTTCAATGGAATTCTCCCTTTCTTCCTTTCTCTACTGCTTTTCTGGTTTGGCTTTCTCTGTAATTATGAGTAGCTAATTCACGTTTGTTGGAATTAGATGTAATCAAACTGATTATTATGTATTTATCTTGACTGATTATTCTGTGTTCATGCCTTCGTATTAGTGATTAATTTTCCATGCTTAATGCTTGTTGTGGCTAGCACCCCCATGACTCGATTAGTGTTTTGGTTTGCAATGGACACATTCTTATCAATTCCGGAACTGAAATTAATCACCTAGTAACCCTTGCGTCTAGAAATGGAGTTTGGTTTACTAGTAATCGCGTAATCCCTAATCCTAATGCAAATTCATTAATCTAGGTCACCTAAGAAATTAGGGTCTATTAGTGGATTTAGGCTCTTGTCATCCGAGACATCGGGGCTTGAGTAATTTAGTGGATTGATTTTAATATTTGAAGCATGAATGGGAGGAATCTAGTCCTGGTAGTACATGAGACAGAGGTTTGGTGAAGTCTAGTCCCAACATATGGCTTTCGTACTCCAAGTGTTCGATAGAAATCCTCAAAGAACTTTTCCTTTTCTTTTGTTTGTTTTGATTTCTCTGTTTAGTCTAGATAGTTGCTGAGTTTGTGAATTGGTAATTGACATCCAATCCCCATGGATACGATAACCGGTCTCACCACCGTATTACTTGCACGACTGGGTATACTTGCCCAGATCCGTCAACAAGTTTTTGGCGCCGTTGCCGGGGATTGGTTTTGCCAATATCATTAGTAACAAAGGAGGCAACTAATTTAGACATTTTTATTTTTTATTTTCTGTATATATTTGATCTTTTTGTTTTGAGTTTTGTTGTGCCAGGTGGATGGAATTTATGGACAACTATCATTATCCATCTGATGGGGAAGCCTCAAGTCACACTTGGGAGGACAACTGGTGTTGGGAAGAGTACCTAGAATTGGCAAATTTTGATATCCCAGCACAAGTTGATAGTGTGACGGGGATGATTGTATACAGATGCTCCAAGGAGGAATGGGAAACCCTCTGTTCGTATTTACCACCTCCACCACCATGCATGATTCCCATAGAGCCACATGAAGTAGAATTTGAGCAAAATATGGCTGTGGGGATGGATCAAATTGAAGATGAAGTGGTGGTGGCAAACGAATCACAAGAAGAGGAATTACCTTTCACGCACCCTTGGGGAGGAACAAGTGAGGAGGTAGGGCATTTGGAAAGCACTCCCTCCACCATGCTTGCTGAATTTCCTGCATTAAATAAATATGTTGGCTTGCATGCATGTGTGGACACTGGTAAGTTAGCCCCTTCCACTTGTCTGTCAAACTTCCTGGTGAAAATGTCATTTGACCCGCTAGGAAGTGAGTGCATTATTGTAGTTAAAGAGGTCAATGGTGCTTTCACACCATGGCTAGGTGGAACCATGGATAGTGTCATACTGCTGCTACAATCGTCACTCCACAAGCCTTTTGATCCGGGAGGAGGATCTTAGAACGTCAAGCTAGTGACGTTAAAGAAGCGCTTATTGGGAGGCAACCCAAGTTTCTCAACCCTTCTCTTTAGTTAGATTTTGTTTTTGATTTTTAACTCTTGAATAATTTGAGAAGATCAAGAGTTTTCTTTTACTAATAAAATTGCAAAGTGATTTCGGGGTAAGAAGGAAGGAAGGAAGAGCAAGAAGACAAGAAAAAGCAAAGTCAACACCCATCACGGTCGTGATGCATTTCTCAACAAGTTTCTGTCTGGAATGAGAGCCAGCACCCGCTACCGCCTCGATAAGTCGTTCCAATTTTTTTTTCTCCTCTTTCCAACTTGATTGTTTACATTGGGGACAATGTAAATTCTTAAGCTTGGGGTAGAGGTATTTTGATTTTTGCATTTTGCATGTTGCATTCATATAGTTTTGCATGATAGCTTTGCATGATCACACAATTAGATTGCCCTTGTTTAGATTTTGCATCCAATTGTGAGAACTGAGTGCCAATTAAATTGAGATAGTGAATTTTTGAACCCATTTTTTTTTTCATTCTTGTGATATGGCTACAAATGAAAAATGCTTGAGATAATCTTGGATAGTTGATAATTAGCATATGGTTCTATAGATTTGTGTTTTTCATTGATTCTTGAACTACTAAAATGTGAGATTTTGAGCCAAAGGGGTACTCACTAAATATACCCCATTCTTGTGTTAGAGTGTTATTCCTCTTGGATTGTTTTCTCTAGAACTTGACTTGAAACCGTTTTGAAGCTTAAAAATTTTTGAAAACATTTTTGAAAATGATTGAGGCAATAGGTATTTTTCTGGCCTTCTGAGCTTTGATTGACTAAATGCTACCCCTTAGTTGCCCAATTTTGAGCCTGAAAGAATAAAAATACTTTTCTTGGTACCTTAAATTACTTTGTTGAATGATGCTTGGTAGGATACCTTCTAAAGTATTACAAAAGGGTAAAAAGGTAGTTGAAAAAAGTTTGGGATGAAAGAATCAGAAAAATATTTCTCTTGAGTTGAAAAATCTCCCCTTCTCCAAGCAAAAGAAAAACAAAAGAAAAAAAATATATATATAAAGAAGGGGATGACAAAAAGAAATGAGAAATAAAATGAAAAGAAAGAAAGGTGGCGAAAGTGAATTGAAACCCAAAAGGATAGTTTAGAAGGTGTCATGATTTGTAATGATTGATATTTTGTGTAGCCTTTTGAAATTTCCTTTTCTTGACTTCCCCACCTAATGAGTAATCCCATGGCCCCATTACAACCGAAGTAAAGACCTCTTGATTCTTAGGTGTTTTCATTAATAAAGTAGAGATTTGGTTGATAGGCAAGCCTATGGTAGAAATCATTACTTGAGGAAAATGGAGCGAATTGTCTTATTCCCCTAAACACTTGAGTGAGGTGAGAAAGAGAGCCAAGCAAATGAACAAGCTTGGGGTGAGCTTCAGGTGAGAAAGAGTGCCCAAATCAGTGAGGATATGAGTCTAAGGAACCTAAGCCTCTAATTGGACTTGAATTGATTGTCTCTTGCTGAATTGTTTGAAATGCCTATTACTTGGATTAGTATTTACTCGGGTTCTTGGTTCACTATCCATGCTTTGATTATCTTGATCTTCTGGCCTTAGTGATTGCTTGAGGACAAGCAATTGAATAAGCTTGGGGTGATTTGATAGTGTGATTTTACATCATATTTTCTGTACACTTTTGCATGCATTTTTCATATAGATTAGGCATTCTTTATTTGATTTTAGTTAGTTTTTCCCTTGGAACTGGTGAAGCGGTTTCTTGGTGTTGGTTTGCAGGAATTAATGTAAAAATGATCAAAATCAGCCATGACGGAGCCTGATGAAACAGAGCTTGAAAAGTGAAGAATATGAGCCAAACAGAGCCCATCACGGCCTGGTCGTGATGACCATCACGACCATGATCAAGCAGAGCAGAAGGCAAAAGTCAGAAGCTGTCAGGGAAATTGCTCGCCCCGCGAGCCTGAAGACCCGCCTGTGCCAGAAATGTCATCTTCTCTGCCTCACCCCGTGAGAGGATACTCGCCTCGCGAGACTGTGGACCATAAGCCATCACGCCCAGGCCCTAATACTCATCACGGGCATATTTGAGAAGACCCTTACTGTCACGCCTCGCGAGAGATCCAATCTATGAAACAGCAGATTTTTAACATTCGCCTCGCGAGCCAGGTCTCGCCTCGCGAGCGGGCGGAGTCTGATTGGTATAAATTACTGTTTTAGGGCAGAATGAGGGAATTTTTGGAGAGTTTTTGGAGAGTTTTAGAGGGAGGCACTTGGAGGCTGCGGCTGGGCTAGGGTTCCAACCCTAAAAGGGAGCTGAGTTAGGGGATTGCTGTGACGACAGTGGGAAGCTTCAATGGAGTTCTCCCTTTCTTCCTTTCTCTACTGCTTTTCTGGTTTGGCTTTCTCTGTAATTATGAGTAGCTAATTCCCGTTTGTTGGGATTAGATGTAATCAAACTGATTATTATGTATTTATCTTGACTGATTATTCTGTGTTCATGCCTTCGTATTAGTGATTAATTTTCCATGCTTAATGCTTGTTGTGGCTAGCACCCCCATGTCTCGATTAGTGTTTTGGTTTGCAATGGACACGTTCTTATCAATTCCGGAACTGAAATTAATCACCTAGTAACCCTTGCGTCTAGAAATGGAGTTTGGTTTACTAGTAATCGCGTAATCCCTAATCCTAATGCAAATTCATTAATCTAGGCCACCTAAGAAATTAGGGTCGATTAGTGGATTTAGGCTCTTGTCATCCGAGACATCGGGGCTTGAGTAATTTAGTGGATTGATTTTAATATTTGAAGCATGAATGGGAGGTATCTAGTCCTGGTAGTACATGAGACAGAGGTTTGGTGAAGTCTAGTCCCAACATATCCCTTTCGCACTCCAAGTGTTCGATAGAAATCCTCAAAGAACTTTTCCTTTTCTTTTGTTTTTTTTTATTTCTCTGTTTAGTCTAGATAGTTGCTGAGTTTGTGAATTGGTAATTGACATCCAATCCCCGTGGATACGATAACCGGTCTCACCACCATATTACTTGCACGACTGGGTATACTTGCCCAGATCCGTCAACAACAAGTGACAAATCAACCAATAGGCAATCAATTCAAAGACGTCAAGAATGTGGAAAACAACTAATACAAAACTAATGGAGTTTATAAGGCAAGCAAGAAAATGTTCAAGAAGAATTGCACACTCAAATTGATGTGAAGAAGACAAGTTGGAAGAGTTCAACAAAGTTCAATTCAAATTTAATCAAAGTGTATGTGAACAAGTAATGATCAATGTGAATTGTGCTATACCAAATTGTGAAGGATCAACACAAATACAAGTATGTGAAATGGTGGTAAGTCTTTTACCTTTGCTGGAATTTTCCAGAATTTGCACTTTGCCCCAAAACTTTGTATATTTACTGTTTTGGCCCACCTTTTCTTTTTACTTCAGATTTTTTTTAAAAAAAATTGCAGCCACTTGACTTTTACTACTTACAATTTCACAACAATTACACTTAATTTTCGAAATTACAAAAAGATCCTTCAATCATGAACAAATTTGAACAATATTGGGTGTAACACTTAGAAATACGAACAATTCAAGCAGTGTAGAATAATTTCCAAGTAGTGAAGCACAAATCAAGTAATTAGAAACCTAGATCTTTCATTCAAGTGGATGATAAACACATCATTCCCATGAATTTTATGAAGATCTATTAGGTTCTAAAAATTTGAAATCATTGAAGCACTTTTGATTAAAATTTGAATCAATCTTATTATTGTGAATTGAAATTTGAATTTGAATTTTGCAATTGTTCTTCACAGAGTAAGGAAAAAATGTATATGAAAATGGAGCAACCAAAATACAAATGCAATCTATGAATACATTTAAAAGTGGCGCCTAAAACAAGGATGAAAATGTGGAGGGAAAAAAATTTCATAAAAAATTCAAGCAAGATCAATTCAAACACATTTCAAATTCAAGATCCATAACCACAATTGGATTCAAATTACTTTTCATCATCCAATTCTTGTGGTAAATGACGCCACTAGCATGTGAAATTTTACACATGAATTTGGCTCCAACTCAAAGTTCATCATATAATTTGAAAAAAAAAATTGATCAAAAATTCAAAACAATTGAATATCAAAGATCTAGCTCTAGATACCACATGATGTGACCAAGCATTGATCACTAAGCATTTTATGATCTTCTTTGATCTAATTGATTCAAAATTTGAGATTAAACACAATTCAAGCACAATTGATATGAAACTTGTTCTTCAAGTGAATAATGAAGTGAAACAAAAAGGAGTATAAGAGAAGAACAATTGATATATGACTAGGAAGTAAATTGCAAGAAGTAAATTGCAAGAATTAAAGTACAAGAATTAAAGAACAAAAGTAGAAAATGGAATACGAAGAAGATGAGGGGTATGCCGCGACAAATGCATTCTTCTTGGAGAGGAATATTGAATTTGATAAGTCCAAGGAAGATTCACCACTTGAATATGGAAATTCAAGATAAGAATCAATGGTTCAACTCATGAACCAAGAATAGGAGAACTCTCAACTCTCTCTAGAAATCTCAAGTGTGAGAAAACTCAATTGTATTCAAACTTTCAAAATGAGTTACATGGAGCCTATTTATTGATGAGGCAAAGTGCTCATCCTCCTACAACTAGCAATTAGCGCCTCCTTCTTGGAATGATCCTTCCAAGATGAGTCACCCTCCTTCTTGGAATGATCCTTCCAAGATGAGTTGTTGTTGTTGAAGAAGGGTTTCTTAAAGGATTTCTTTCTCTTGACTCGAGCTTCAACCTTGATTGCATGGTACACCAAGTCCTCCAATTCAACATAGTTGTAAAGCTCTACCACATCTTGGATTTCTTGGTTGAGTCCTCCCAAGAACCTAGACATAGTTGCTTCTCTATCTTCCTCTATGTTTGCTCTAATCAATATGAGCTCCAACTCTTTGTAATATTCTTCTACACTCATATTTCCTTGTCTCAACCTTTGAAGCCTATGGTGTAGGTCTCTAGTGTAGTTTGAAGGCACATATCTTTTTCTCAAAACCCTCTTCATTGCTCTCCAAGTACTAATTGGTTTCTCATCATACCTTTTTCTTTCTTTACACAATTGATCCCACCAAATTAGGGCATAATCATGAAATTCTAAACTTGCTACTTTTACTTTCTTTTCTTCACTATAGTTGTAGCAAGAAAATATGTGTTCCAATTTGGTCTCCTATTCCAAGTTAGCATCGGGATCACTCTTCCCATGGAAGCTAGGGATCTTCAACTTCACATTATGCAACTTATCATTCTTCTCATTCCTTTTTCCTCTATGCTCATGTCTAGGTCTCCATCTATCAAATATAGGTCTATGTTCATTGTCTTCCGAATTTGAGGAGCCTCTCTGTGAGTTGTGATGCCTTGATCCTTCTTTGTCCTCAAGTACTTCTAATCTTTCAAACAATCTTTCTATGTTACTTGTCATTCTATCCAACTTCCTATGCAAGTTCTTTGTTCTTGGTGATGATGTAGGAGAATCTTCAATGTCTTCTTCATGTTGTGAAGCCATGGTGCACTTACAATTTGAGAAATTACAATACAAATTCTAGACAATTGAAAATTACACAAATCAAATGAAGATTACACCAATAAGAACAATAACACCACCAAAAATCAAAAGAATTAAGTACAATCCAACAATGAACAAATACACTTACAAAACCAGTGAAAGAAAAGAATTACAAGTCAAAAATGAATATTACAAGGACCTCACCACTCACTTACCATTCACTCAAATATTGCCACTCGTGTATATCACTCAATGTAGACTTTTACAAGATGATTTTCTCTTTTGTCTCTTTCCACTCAAGAGTTTCCTCCTCAAGGGATCTACAAGTTGAAACAAGATCTCAACAATTAGTCTCCATTAAACAAGTGACAAATCAACCAATAGGCAATCAATTCGAAGATGTCAAGAATATGGAAAACAACTAATACAAAACTAATGGAGTTTATAAGACAACCGGGAAAATGTTCAAGAAGAATTGCACACTCAAATTGATGTGAAGAAGACAAGTTGGAAGAGTTCAACAAAGTTTAATTCAAATTTAATCAAAGTGTATGTGAACAAGTAATGATCAATGTGAATTGTGCTATACCAAATTGTGAAGGATCAACACAAATACAAGCATGTGAAATGGTAAAAAGTCTTTTACCTTTGCTGGAATTTTCCAGAATTTGCACTTTTGCCCTAAAACTTTGTATATTTATGGTTTTGACCCACTTTTTCTTTTTACACCAGATTTTTTTAAAATTTGCAGCCACTTGACTTTTACGAATTACAATTTCACAGCAATTACACTTAATTTTCGGAATTACAAAAAGATCCTTCAATCATGAACAAATTTGAACAGTATTGGGTGTAATACTTGGAAATATGAACAATTCAAGTAGTGTAGAATAATTTCCAAGTAGTAAAGCACAAATCAAGTAATTAGAGACCTAGATCTTTCATTCAAGTGGATGATAAACACATCATTCCCACAACTTGAATTTTATGAAGATCTATTACGTTCTAAAAATTTGAAATCATAGAATCACTTTTGATTAAAATTTGAATCAATCCTACTATTGTGAGTTGAAATTTGAATTTGAATTTTGCAATTATTCAAATTCACAAAGTAAGGAAAAAATGTGGATGAAAATGGAGCAACCAAAATTCAAATGTAATCTATGAATACATGTAATCCAATGCAACCAACCTTTCATCACTTAATTCGTCCAATTCATCCAACATTGCATTCCAATATTGGTCGACAGGCAAGTCATCTTGCCTTTGAATACGAGTTGATTGAAGATTAATTTCGACAGGTAACACAGGATCATGCCCGTATACTAAACTTAATGGTGATGTCCCAGTCGACTGTCGAGGTGAACTCTTATATGCCCAAAGTATTTGATCAAGGGTGTTATGTCAGTTTTTAGGCTGTCGACCCACATGCTTTTTAATGAGGCCAATGATAATTTTGTTTGCGGCCTCGACAATACCATTGGTCTGTGCATAGTATGGAGTAGATGTTAGCATCTTTATGTGCTGTTATGACGCCGGCAAGTGTACCGGGTCGTCGCAAGTAATAAAAATAACACGGTAAGTAATTACCGAGGTCGAACTCAGGGATTGGGCTACCAATTCGACTAATCCGCGGGAAATCCGATAAGTTTGGTCAAGTTACAGAAGGTGGTTGAGAGAGAAGATAGGATTGAATTCAAATTAACAAATCTAATAAAATAATTAACTAAAAATCTGAAATTAAAATATCCAAGGTCTCAAATCCACCTACCCAATCATGTATAGTACCCAAGTGATGATGAATTCCTCCCTAAGTTCAATTACAATGTCAACCGGGACCCCCAAATTCTCCTATATCCACTGTCGTGCTCAATAGGACGTATTCGACGATTGGATTAATTACTTGCAGGTCTCATAACCCTAATCTCGAATTCTATTAATTCTTGTTCCCTATAAGGTTGCACTAATCTCCTAAATCCATTGTCGTGTTTATCATTCAATTAGTGATTCCAATCCAAGTTCTAAAACGCGAATCGCCGATCGGCCTCAAACACGTTAACTAGTCAATCACGCAACACATATGACCAACGCAATCAAATCAGAATTGGAAAACATGTATTGAGAGAAGGGGAGAAAGACATACATCACATGAACGCTATACCGCCATGGGCGGCTTCATTGATCCCTCGGACGAGGGGATTAGTTCCTCATGCTCATAGACAAACAATCGGACTTAACCACCATCGTAAAATAAAAAGAAAAGAGAGACGCAGCTCCAAAGAGAAAACAAGGATTCGTAACTACTGATCTAAACTAGTGGAAAACCTTCTTCTTCCTTTTCTGATCTGAAGCAGCCTTTAAATAAGGATTCTGAATCTTGCCCGCTCGTGGGGCGAGCTTACTCTCACGACGCGAATTTTAGTTTTGGCGCGCATTCAAGTTTGGATTTTCGCGAGGCGAGGGTGTGTTCGCGGAGCGATTCTTCCAACTTCAATCTGTCACAGCCGTGACATTCATCACGACTGGGCCGTGATGGTCTCTGTCTTCCAGGGTCTTCAGTCTCTCGCGAGGCGAGATGTCTCTCGCGGGGCGAGACTTCAAACCTAAATTTGTCACAGACGTGACCTTAATCACGGCTATGCCGTGACGGTCTCTGTCTTGCAGGTCTTCAGACTCTCGCGGGGCGAACCAGAGTGATGACTTTTGCTGCTTCAGTTGATGTTCAGGCTCGCGAGGCGAGCATAAACTCGCGAGGCGAGTATCTCCAGAAGTGCTTTTTCCACTGCTTCTTGACTTTCCTTGACTCCTGGAGCTTCACTTATTGACCTGAAAACACCAAAAACACCCAAAAGCATAATTCTATCCAAAATAAGCTAAAAACTACACAAAAGACGCAAAACGAGTAAAAGTCCAACTTAGGAACAAAACAAGGCAAATTTGGGCGAAAACGAGAGTGAACTCGACTAATTGGCACATAAACCCTAGTTCATCTAGTCATAAAACTAGATAAGCCAGGGGCTTATCAAAACACCCCAAACTTAAACCTTGCTTGTCCCCAAGCAAGCTAAAACTCAAAAACGACTCAAGACTTGGCAAGCCTAAAGGAATCAATCGATTTCGCACAAATTTCATGCAATCAAAACAGTTTTTCTCCAATGATCTCCCCCCTACATTAATGTAATCCCCACATTCATTTACTTTAAACAATTGAGAACTTCATCATTCATGCAATCATTAATCTAAGTTGAGGATCAGGGTCACACACAAAAGGAAGATCACCAATTTCAAACAATTGCCTTCCTCACAAGGGTATGTAAAATTTCACTCATTCGCTCAAATTCGTCTAGGCTATCAACTTTTCACTCAACTTCACATTCCAAGAGCACTTCCCATGAATTTGATTTTCATCTCAAAAATGGTTCCCACGAAAACATGCATGCAACATCAGAAGGTCTTTTAAAGGTTGTAATGGGGCCTGGCTGAGGGTAGGATAATCAAGGATACTAGGCTTAAGTCCCTAGGAACTAAGAGAGCATGAGCATTAGACACATTTTCTACTCAAATTCCTTTTTCCATTTTTCTTTTTGCCTCGGGTGACTACAACCTTTTCCTTGCTATTTTTTCTGTTTTTGCCCCTTTTCTTTTGGCAATTTTTTTTTAATCAACCTTTATTTTTCTTTTTCTCACCCCCAATATGACACATCACCTTGTAGCCACCCCAAACTTAGTTCCTCACAACCATTCTCTTGCTACGCTTCCATGCTCTCCTAATCCTAAGATTGGGTTAACATGGTTTTTCAGATTTTGGCTTGTAATTTAGGGTCATCAAGAAACAATAGGTCAATTAGGCTCAATGTGGCTAACTAGGGAACATGCATTAGGGATGGTCCTTTTTAGGCCAAGTAGACAATTCAAAGAAAATTGCCTAAATCATTTGATGCAACACATAAACATGCAAACCATATAGAGATTCAAGCAAATTCGGGAAAGTGCAACTTAACAGTGATTCACACATTTAAAAACAGAGTTGGAGGCTCAAATCCTCACCTGGACATTTTGCAAATTGTTTGACCGAGATACGATTCCTAGTGTGTGCACCCCCCTCACCCCAAACTTATCATAAATCAAGTAATCACAATAAAATTCTCAAAGTTCAGTTTTCAATTTTTAAGTGGGGATAAACTTTTCTAATTTCAGAACCTAGGGGGAAATCATCAATGGTCAAAATAATTTATGCAATCAATCTATGCTCAATTTAAAAAAATCCAACAAGCTTGCCGACACGACATTCATACACAAACTCTTGATCTTCTCAAATTATTCAAGAGTGACAAACAAAAACAAAAACATAAACAAAAACAAAACAAAAGTGAGGAGAGGAGAGGGATACCTAGCTTGGGTTGCCTCCCAAGTAGCGCTTGTTTAACGTCCCGAGCCTGACTTATTAAGAAGCATCCACCTGGATCCTATAGCCTGTGGTACAAGGGCCAAGAGATGCTCATCATGTGAGGTCTTCCACCCGGATCCCATGGTTTATGAAGTGGCCCTCGTAGGAGCAATACGACTCTATCCATGATTCCACATAGCCCGAGTGTGAAAACTCCATTGACCACTGTAATTATGAACTCACTTCCTCTCGGGTCAAATGGTGTTTTCTCGAGGAAGTGTGCCAGACAAGTGGGAGGGTCTAACTTACCAATGTCCACACATGCATGTAAGCCAACATAGTTATCCAATGCATTAATTTCAGGTTGCTTGGCAAGCATGGTGGAATCCTCTACCATTTTATCCGCATTTTGATCTCTACCCCCTTGCTCCAGTGCCTTGTCCTTTGCCAACTCCTCTTCCTTAGGTTGCTCTTCCTCAACATGTGGCTGTTCCGGGGCCTTGTCGCTTGTCAATTCCTTTTCCTCCGGTTGTTCTTCCTCAACATGTGGTAGTTCTTCCTCAACTCCCTGAGAACTAGTTACATCCCAGTCATATCCCAACACCCCACTGCTTCTAGTTGTTGTGGCATTGCATTGGTTCTTAGGGTCGTTCTCGGTATCAACTGGGAAAGTCTCTGGGGGATGCTCATTTAGTTGCCTTGCGAGTTGGGCAATCTTCATCTCTAGATTCTGAATTGCCAACCCTGTATGAGTTGCCAACTTGTCAATGGTTGCGCTTGTATTGATTGCAAACTTCTCAACTGCCGCATTCATCTTCTCCAGAGCCAACTCCCAAGGTTGTGGTTGCCAATTCTGTTGAGGTTGTGGTTGCCAGGCTAGACCACCGCCATCATTACTCCAAAATAAATCCGGATGGTCTCTACTCATATAACCCCAATACTGATTCTGACTCTGATAGTTGTCCTGGGGCACGCTGTCATAGAAATTATGGCATGAGTCCACATATTCTCGAGAGGAGTAGAACGGACAGCTCCAAGTGTAATGGTCCCCATTACAATATTCGCAACCCGGAAGCATTCCCTCGTGTACCTCGCATACAAAACAAGGCAAGACCAAGTGGAATCACAAAAGTAGAGAGATAATAGTAGATAAAAATAAAAATAAAAAAAATAAGAAGAAAATAAAAATAACTTAACCAAATAATCAAACTTCCCTAAAATTAGAAAAATTGGTTGTGCCAATCCCCGGCAACGGCGCCAAAAACTTGTTGTGACGCCGGCAAGTGTACCGGGTCGTCGCAAGTAATAAAAATAACACGGTAAGTAATTACCGAGGTCGAACTCAGGGATTGGGCTACCAATTCGACTAATCCGCGGGAAATCCGATAAGTTTGGTCAAGTTACAGAAGGTGGTTGAGAGAGAAGATAGGATTGAATTCAAATTAACAAATCTAATAAAATAATTAACTAAAAATCAGAAATTAAAATATCCAAGGTCTCAAATCCACCTACCCAATCATGTATAGTACCCAAGTGATGATGAATTCCTCCCTAAGTTCAATTACAATGTCAACCGGGACCCCCAAATTCTCCTATATCCACTGTCGTGCTCAATAAGACGTATTCGACGATTGGATTAATTACTTGCAGGTCTCATAACCCTAATCTCGAATTCTATTAATTCTTGTTCCCTATAAGGTTGCACTAATCTCCTAAATCCACTGTCATGTTTATCATTCAATTAGTGATTCCAATCCAAGTTCTAAAACGCGAATCGCCGATCGGCCTCAAACACGTTAACTAGTCAATCACGCAACACATATGACCAACGCAATCAAATCAGAATTGGAAAACATGTATTGAGAGAAGGGGAGAAAGACATACATCACATGAACGCTATACCGCCATGGGCGGATTCATTGATCACTCGGACGAGGGGATTAGTTCCTCATGCTCATAGACAAACAATCGGACTTAACCACCATCGTAAAATAAAAAGAAAAGAGAGACGCAGCTCCAAAGAGAAAACAAGGATTCGTAACTACTGATCTAAACTAGTGGAAAACCTTCTTCTTCCTTTTCTGATCTGAAGCAGCCTTTAAATAAGGATTCTGAATCTTGCCCGCTCGCGGGGCGAGGTTACTCTCACGACGCGAATTTTAGTTTTGGCACGCATTCAAGTTTGGATTTTCGCGAGGCGAGGGTGTGTTCGCGGGGCGAGTCTTCCAACTTCAATCTGTCACAACCGTGACATTCATCACGACTGGGCCGTGATGGTCTCTGTCTTCCAGGGTCTTCAGTCTCTCGCGAGGTGAGATGTCTCTCGCGGGGCGAGACTTCAAACCTAAATTTGTCACAGCCGTGACCTTAATCACGGCTATGCCGTGACGGTCTCTGTCTTGCAGGTCTTCAGACTCTCGCGGGGCGAGAAGATTCTCGCATGGCGAACCAGAGTGATGACTGTTGCTGCTTCAGTTGATGTTCAGGCTCGCGAGGCGAGTATCTCCAGAAGTGCTTTTTCCACTGCTTCTTGACTTTCCTTGACTCCCGGAGCTTCACTTATTGACCTGAAAACACCAAAAACACCCAAAAGCATAATTCTATCCAAAATAAGCTAAAAACTACACAAAAGACGCAAAACGAGTCAAAGTCCAACTTAGGAACAAAACAAGGCAAATTTGGGCGAAAACGAGAGTGAACTCGACTAATTGGCACATAAACCCTAGTTCATCTAGTCATAAAACTAGATAAGCCAGGGGCTTATCATGTGCCTAGAACATGCATATTCTACAATCTTCTTACCAGTAAAAACTGACCCTTGGTCAGTTGTCAAGGTTTGTGGTATTCCAAACCGACAAACAATGTGATTTTTAATAAAGTTAATTACATCTTGTTGAGTGACTTCTTTAAAGCAAACTGCTTCCACCCACTTAGTAAAATAATCGACTCCAACTAAAATGAACTGATGTACTTTCGTCGAAGAAGGATGTATTTGGCCAATTAAATCCAAGGCACATCCTCTGAATGGCCAAGGCTTAATAATAGAATGTAATTCGCTGGCCGGGACATTTTGTATGTGGCCATGTTTCTGGCATTTCTCACAAGACTTGGCAAACAGAATGCAATCTTTCACCATAATACAAACTTCGTCGAAGTACCCATTTCATTTTTTCACCTGCTTGGTGGGCTCTGCATATACGTTCGTGAACCTCTGATAAAGCTAAATAAGCATCTTGCTCACTTAAGCATTCGTGTAAAGTTCCGTCAACATATCTTCTATGTAGTAGTCCACCTTTCATAGTATAATTCAATGCCGTATATTTTATCCTTCTATCTGTATTTTGACTTGGATTTTCCAAATAATCAATTATTGACAACCTCCAATCATTCGGCAGGATTACATCATTGTCTAAGACATCTCTTTCTTCCAGTGGATATAATAATTCTCTAATCTACATTAATCCTGACAAAGTCTTTTGAGATATCTTGTACCCTAACACCATTTGGGCTAACTCATTAGCTTCTTGATTCAATTCCCTCGGGATATGCTTAACAACTACGTCATCGAATTTTCTCATTAACTTACTTGCTATAATGCAATATTTGGTCAAGTTATAACTGACACACTTGTATTCTTGGGTAAGTTGTTTACTAATCAACTGAGAATCCCCAAAGATATGCACATCTAGTGCTTTTATCTCCATTAGTATCTATAATCCGACAATCAAAGCTTCATACCCGGCTTCATTGTTAGAACATGGATACTTAAGCTCAAACATGAACTTAGTAGGAGTTCCTTGTGGAGTCACGATTAAGATTCCTACTCCACTACCTCCTTGATGCCTTGATCCATCAAAGTAAAGTTTCCATGGTTGTAAATTGACAAAGTTTATTTCCGGCACATCCAATCCTGGATGTTCTACCAAGAAGTCAGCAATTGCCTGACCTTTGACAGCTTTGGCTGGCACGTATTGTAAAGAATATTTCGACAAAGCAATGGTCCATTTACCAATACGCCCATTAAGGACTGGTTTTAACAACATATACTTTATTATATCAGTCTTAGAAATTACTAATACATTACAAGGCATCATATAATATTTAAGTTTGTACATGAAAAATACAATGCTAGACATAATTTCTCTATAGCACTATATCTTTTCTCAACATCATCGAGAACTCTTCTTAGATAATACACAACCCTTTCGACATTGTCATAGTCATCCTGGGCCAAGAGACATCCTATAGTATCTTCATATGTTGATATGTACAACTTCAACGGTCGACGAGGCATAGCAGGCATCATGACCGGTGGATTGACTAAGTATTGCTTGATCTGGTTAAAAGCTTCTCGGTGACAAGATTCCCATACGAAACTTTGTTCTGCTTTCAACTTGATCAATGGTGCAAATACTCTTGTTCTTCCCGACAAATTCGATATAAACCTCCACAGAAAGTTAACATTTCCTAGGAAGGACCGTAATTCCTTCTTATATGTCGGTGCTGCGGCTTCCATAACTGTTTTGGCTTTATTTTTGTCCACCTCGATTCCTTTCTTATGAACTAAAAAGCCCAAGAATTTGGCAGCCGATACACCAAAGCTGCATTTCTCTAGGTTCATTTTGAGGTTGTGTCTTCTCATCCTTTCAAACCCTTGCTTTAGGTGCTCTAAGTGGTCATCTTTAGTTTTTGATTTGACAACCACATCATCAACGTATACTTCTATAAATTTCCCAATCACATCGTGGAAAATAGTATTCATTACTCGTTTATAGGTGGCTCCTGCATTCTTTAAACCGAAAGGCATGACAATCCATTCATATGTCCCAATTGCTCATGGACACTTGAAGGCAGTCTTTGACACATCTTCTTCAGCTATAAAAATTTGATTATAACCTGCATGGCCATCCATACAACTTAAAATTTCATTTACTGATGCTGAGTCGACAAGCATGTCGGCTATAGGCATCGAATATTCATATTTAGGGGTAGCAATATTTAGATTTCTAAAATCTATGCATACCCTCATTTTGTCATTCTTTTAAATAACAGGAACTACGTTAGAAAGTCAATCGACATACCTGGTTGTTCGAATGAACTTTACTTTAAGCAGTCTCCCTACTTCCTCTTTGATTTTATGCACCACCTATAGGGCAAATCTTCTGCTCGCCTGTTTGACAGGTTTGCAATCCTCCCTGAGTGGTAACAGGTGTTCGACAAGATCCTTGCTTAAACCAGGCATTTCATCGTAGTCCCATACGAAGCAATCTTTATACTCTGCAATTAGTCTGACAAGTTTTTGTTTGTAATCTTTGGCAGAAAAGCACTCACAAAGATAGGCCTTTTCTTTTCCTCCGTACCTAAGTTTATTTCTTCCATGGGATCTTCCACTTCCACATTTTGCTTAACTTGGGCTCCCTTTTCAAAACCCAAAGGGCCGTCGTCAATGATACAATCCGCTAACACACTTTCTGAAGTGTGTACTTCTTTGTCGGCCAGATAGACCGACAATCTTCTCAGTTGTATTTCAAGGCTCATTGTTGGAATTTGGCCGATATTTGTCGGCCTCTTCCTTTATCTTAACGTCAAATTGACTGAGAAGACTCGCTTCCAATGCAACCTTGTCAATGACCCCTTCGTTGGCAGTTATAGGTCTGACATTTGGTGAATATACCTTAAAATCAACATGTAATTGCTGAGCATAACAAGAGCTGTCATCTGCTTCGACTATTTCTACCTAATCTTGCACATTCCACAAGATTACTTTCTAATGCACTGTTGATGGAATTGATCCCACAACATGAATCAAATCCCTTTCAAGTAATAGGTTATAGCTTGACTTGGCGGGGATTATCACAAACAGTGTCATCCTTTCGACGGTGCCAACTTGAATATTCAACAAAATGATGCCATCTGACGGAGAAGTTTTGCCACTGAAATCAGCGACGATCATATCTGTTGGAATTAAATCCGACTAATCCTTCCCTACCTTTTTGAACATTACTCTTCGCATCAGATTCACAACAGCTCCCTCGTCAATTAAAACCCTGTTGGTAGGTCTTCCATCTATTATGGCCTTTACATGTAAAGGTCTCAAATGGTTTCTTTGCTTATCGGTGGGCTTCTCTAACTGGGCTACATTGTCGAATACGGTAACCAACTTCTCTTGAACGTACATCCAAAAATCGCCTGGATCTCTATCATTTTTTACGACATCATCATCGTCGGAGAAGTCAACTTCGAGACATCCCTCATATTATGCTGGGATGAACGAAATCAATCCTCTCTTCATTCTCATACCTGGTTCCAGTATGATTTCGTTTTCTGGGTCTTCATCCAAGAATGCACCTCCAACCATTCTGCCATGATTTCTTCTTAAATCACCCTCGTCATTTGATCATGACCTATCTGACAGGTCGGGCCATGTCAGCGCCGCAATTGTCTAGAGCCTCTATAATGTCAGTTAGGTCTTCATTTTGTCTATCCACATCCATGTCTTTATTGATGTTTATGTCATCATTTTGATCATTCGGTGTTTCGATGACAGCACCAAAATACAAATCTTCCTTGGTTAGATTGCATTCGGGCTTAAACGTTGTCAACTGTTATTCTTCCATTCTCGCCTCAAATTCTTTCTCAAGTCCAGCAACCTTTTCTATGTCTACCAAACCAACATGCCATTTGCCTGTGGACTTTGTTGGTGGTGATGCCATCTCTAAAGCCTTCTTGTTCTTTATGTAGTTCTGTGACATGGGTCTATTATGCTTAACTTGAGTAATAGGCATCCTCCTAACGACACCCATTTGGTGAGCTTCTATTACGCTTTTCAACTTGACTTCTCCACTCTTGTCGGTCTTATTGTCAGCCATTGCAACCAAGCAACCAGTATCCCGAGAAGGCAATTCTTTTATTATGATGCCCCCTTGCTGGGAAGCTTTTTATTTTGAGCCCGTTGGAGACTATGCAATCTTCTTTTTTAGATCTTAGATACGGGTGACTGAGTTGACGGCCCTGACAAACTAGGTCCTGTCATCTGAGAGTTTTGAACCAATTACTCTCTTCGGTAATCTTCGTTCCAGAAGGGGGAATTCCAATCATTAAACTTATTCTTTCTCACCCATTTTTGTTTTCGTAACTTCGGATAACGGGCCATAGCAGAATTTTTTACCCTTCGATCCACCATTACGTTAGAAGGGGGCTTCCTGGTCTTGATGGAATTGAATCCTCCACCGGCAGATTTGATGCATCCAACTAATTCTCTGATTGGCTCTTCAAGCCAACCTCCAGTGTTATGTTGTTTAGGTCTTGTCTGATACATATGTTGCTGACGGCTAGCTGTTTGCCCGTTAACAACATGTTTAGTATTCTTGTGCACACTATGAGACCCAGCATGGCTGTTCGGGTGCGAGAACCTGCCTTGACTATTACCATCACGAGACTCAGTTCTATCTTGTGGGTGATATGATGCCGTTTTCTGCCCCCTTTCCTTCTTGGCAGCAGCATTGTCATAAAATCCTTCACATTTTGGGCAAACTTTGAAGACACCACCAGATTTCTTGCGTGTCATGAAGTCGACAAGCAGTTCCCCTGGTTTTGGATAGATATCAAATGAATCTGTCAGGTCCATCTAAATATTTTGTCCAGCTCTTATATTGACCTTGCCTATTCTCAGAGGGACTTGGCGGTCAGTTTTATTAACTTCAGGACCGAATGGTTCTGTATCAATCTTCATGTCTGGTTTCTTAACTGAAAACTTTAGTCTTCCTTATGTCAAACCTTTCTAAATGATGTCCCTGAAATGCATACAGTCGTTAGTTACATGACCAAAAGTATTATGAAATTTACAATACTTCCGATCTTTTATTTCATGGGCTTTCAATAGCCTATGATCATCTGACAACTTTAACTGCTTATCTTTGAGCAGTATGTCAAATATTTGGTCGACTTTGATCACGTCAAATGTATACACTTTCTTATTGATGAAAGGAATCCTTTCTCTGGCCCTTGCAGGCCTCAAGGCTTGACATATATAAGGGGGGCCAGTTTTCAATTCAACATAATCCACCTCATATTCTTCAGAATTATTGCCCTCTTCGTCGGAATCATTACATCCGACAAAATTAATCTTTTCTCTTTTGAGTAATTTCCTATGCTTGGAAACCTTTTCGGCCTTCAGTTGTTCAATTTGTCGGACTTTGTCACCCAACTGAGCAAGATCAATTAGGTGTTGGTTGACCAATTTCTTCCTAATGTGATAATCTAGACCCCCGGCAACAGTCTTCACTATTTCTGCCTCAGGGATAGGGGTGAATCAACGACTCCTCATTTGACGGAATCGGGCAAGGTAATCATCGAAAGAATCGTTATTCATTCTTTTAATACCAAATAAGTCTGTCAACCCATTATTTAGGTCACCCCTAAAGAATTGATCATGAAAGCTCCTCTCTAATTGATTCCAGGAATGTATGGAATTAGGTCTCAAAGTTGAAAACCAAGAAAAAACATTCTTAGTTAATGAACTAGGAAAGAACTTCATTTTTAGTCCCTCCTCTAAAGACAATTCTCCTAATTTGATCGTATATCGGGCAAGGTGCTCGACAGTTGATTATCCATTTTCCCCTGAGAACTTTGACAATTTGGGTAGTTTGTATCCTTGAGGGATTTCTGCCTGTTGGACCCAATCAGGAAATGGCGATGCAAAAAATGGTTGATTGGTATAACCTATATTAAAACCAAACCTATTCAATGCTTGCTCGACAACTTGGTTAACATTCTGATTTAGAACATTTTGACGAAGCACTCCAAGAGTGCCCTGGTTTATGACAAAGTCTTCATCTTCCTCTGGCTGTAGAATGTGTACATTTCCACGTCTCAGAGGGACTTGATGATGGGGCTGTGGTCGCTCGTCATCTTGTTCGGATCCGTCAAGTTGGATAACTTGCGGTTGTTCAACCTGTGGTTGGTTATTCTGACCCTGGTTGACATTCCTATTGACATTTCTATTGGGATTTCTATTGGCATTTTGGTTATCGTCTGGGGCTAAGACGCCCAAGGCTCTATTTAACCTACGTATCTCATTTGCTAATGTCAAGCATGCATTATTCATGTTTTCCATCAATGGGGTAATCACTGTACCCATTTGATGAGCAAATGTATTCACCATGTCAAAGTTACTAGAATCAATTTGTTGTCGAACATTGGCTAATGTAGCCTCTGACGGACCAACAATATTTTGCAAGGGTTGTCTAAGTAGGGATACTTGTGGCCTTACTACAAGACACTTTTGTCGAGTATGGGTCATCACCACCGACCCTGTTATCCCATTCGCTTAACTGAGGATTTGCCCCCTAGTTGACGGTCCTGCCTGTCCAGATGTATGGGCAACCGTCGTTATTCCATTTGGATATGGTATGTATGCAAATGGGGTATTTGGGTTGACAGTGGTCAAACCGTAAGGCATTCCATACAAAGGTTGTGGCAGAGGTTGCGTAGTCCCTCTTGGGTTTGAATTCACAACACTCCGTGGAGACAATCCGGTAGTTGGCAGATTTATTTGTTGTAAAACTGGGGAACTTGGTGACGGGAATGTCCCTTGGCCAACTTCGTCAAACCTATTGACAACTTGAGCATAGGAAACGCCTCTTCTCGCCACTAAACTATTAGTGCTATTATTTCCTGCATTAGTAGTGTTAGACATGGTTGCAGGAATATTATCAACTAGCGCAACAGTGGTTATAGAATTAGCATCCACCGTTGACACAATGGCGTTAGTGCTGACTATGCCTGCATTACTTGTACTACTCATATTCATAGAGTTTTGGGAATTATATGACGTTTGAATCACCCTCCCACTCCGTAGAAGCATTCAATAAATTTGTATGTTAGAGTTCGTGACACTATACGAGTTACTCTAAACTCGTCCCACCGGGCGTGCCAATTTGTTAACGTGGTTTTTTGGTTTATGACCAAAATTCCTTCGTTTCAAATAATTAAAGATCAAACGAGTGTGACGAGTTATGCGGTAATCTCGTCAAGAATAGGTATGAACTGTCTGCCAAGTATGAATTTGACAAGTTTATCAAATCTAGTAATATACTGGCAAGGACTTGATGCTGACAAGTATATGAGTTTGAAAATGGTGTTTAAAATTATCGTAAATAATGAAAGGTAACTTTGAAATTTAAAAGATGAAGGTAGTTTCTATTGTATAAAATAACTTCATAATCGAACTAAGTTTATAACGAACAAGAGACAAAAATCTTGAAAAGAAAGGTTAAGTAAAATAAAATCTAAGAATAGAAATTACTTGCGAAAAGTCAAAGAAATTAGAAGAATAATTTGAGAGGAATACTGGAAATAATGAAGAACAAGTGAAGAACTTGAAAGACATAACCAGTATTGTACTGGATTTTCATATTGAATTGAAATAAGAAGGGTGGAGGGAATACTTGAATGTTATCTGTCAATCTGCTGTGTGAACGAGATGTGTAGGATGTATATCAAGTAACCGACCCCTTTTTACATTGTGTTTACAAGTATTTATAGGCAAATAAAATAACTACTTATTACTAACTTCCTATCTTAATGACTGCCACGTATCTTAGCAGTTTCTAAACTTTAAATTTGAACTGCTTGTCAAACAACTTTGGTAACTGCTCAATTCCTTGAACTGCTCCGTGTCAACTTGATTGTTTTTGACGGTTTGGCTTCTTGACAACTTGTATTGATAACCTTTGGTCGGATCAGTGACTTAGCCAATTTCTTCACTTTCTTTCTCTTTTGACAATTCTTCCTTTTGACTAGTTATATTTCCTCTTTTGCTTCATCATGAATCCGTCTGTCGAATTCTCCCCTTTTACCAGACTATGTTCTTTTTCTTGTCAACTAAACAATTTCAATACTTAAAAAATCTTAGTCATCACTCCGATTCTCTCGTCAGCCTGTCGAGAAAGCATCTGTCAGAAATCCAAAATTTCATCCTTAACACTGAGTTAACCACATCTTCTCACAGAGGAGAGAAAAATCACACCTTGAATTGTGGTTGTAGAGGGATGTCAATAGGTAGATATGGGTACGATATTATGATACATGTTTTTATACTTGTATTTTTTAAAAATTACTCGTACTTGGATTCATACCCGTGTGGATAATAAATTATTAATTGGTCTATGATTTTATTCAAATATTTGGTCTCTATTTCGATCACTACAATATATTTGCAACTGATTTAGAGACCAACAATTTTTTTTTGTCAAAAATGTATGGAATTGGCCTCCAAATAGGTCTCTATAGTGATCGAAAATTTTCGGTGTCTAAAATCGATCACTAAAAAAATGGATTTCTAGTAGTGTAAGTACTCATTCCTTTAACTGTTAGTAAGGTACTTATACCTGTATTTATTATATGCACTTTACTTAACTATGAAAAATCAATAAATAAATAAATACATTATGAATAATGACATAACATGTGGAGAATATATATATATATATATATATATATATATATATATATATATATATATATATATATATATATAACAAGTCGGTTAGAAATTAAACTTGGGCACCTGTCGTTAAATCAAAATATGTTGAAACTATTTTGGCAAAGCTTAATTATTAAGAAAATGGACAACTAACGGTGAAGGGTCTTGACTCTTGAGCTATTAGTACAATTGTCATTTACTATTCATGCTTAATTACACTTTTAGTCCCTAACTTTAGTTCATGTGTGATTTTGATCCGTATTTTTTTTCGAACATATTTGATCCCCCAATTTCCATCAATCTGTGTCCTACGTGGCAGGCCTGGTGCCAGATGGCAAGTCCACCTAAATTTGTTATATGAAATAATTATTATATTTTAAATTTTAAATTTTAAAAAAAATTTAAAAAAAAAACTTGTACTACCTCCCCTTCTCCTCAGTCCAGCACTTCTACACCGCCAAAAAATTACCATCTCTGGTTTCAGCTATACATTGAACGATCATACAGAAAATGAAAAAAGAGGAATAAACCTTACCTTAGCCACATCAAATTCTTGGTCAACGAGTCCATGCTCGGAATTCTCCAAACCTTCACAGGTTCCATCAGAAACACTGGCGTTCCTTGTTTTCGTTGAAACCTTATTAATGGCAGAGTCCAAATCCTTTATGAGGACCATCCCTCCCATGATGATCCCCATGTCCAAAACCCTAAGTGCATCCTTGAACTCGCCATTGTTATTGTTCCTGCCGAGATCCGGTTTACCGGAGCCTCGCCGTGAATGTTAAACCAAGGATGAATAATTGGGGTTGTTTTAGGCTTTGGCTTGACAGAATTCAATAATTCCGGTCCTACGTATCCCGAAGGGAATCAAAGCCGGACGTAGTTCTTGATTCAACCCTTGGCCGTGGTGATCTCGATCTCTTAATTTTGTATCGGACGAATACTAGGGAGCAAGGACTCTCTGATAGTCTCTTGGTCGACGCTAGTTTCTCTAATACGCTTAAGAGAGAGTCACATGCGTTCAGTGAAAAGTGTCTTTCTTACGAGGGGTACTCCTCCTTTTATAATAGGATTCCCCTATCTCTTAGAGATTCGATTTATCTCTTAATATCTTTTTAGAGATTTGATTTATCTCTTAGTATCCCTTTTAGAGATTTGATTTATCTCTTAGTATCTCTTTTTGAGATATGATTCCTTAATTTAAGGGATATTATCTCTTTTAACCAGATAAGGTTATTTTAGATAATATCAGGATTTAATATCAATATCTTATTTCTTTTAATTAAGTGATCTTTGATTTATTATCTTTAATTTCCGGACCGGGCCGGGTACTTGAGCTCGGTGGCCGGGTTAGTAACCTCGGCTCGTACACAAGTCCCCCCAAGCTTTGAGCTGATGAAGTGTAAAAGCTTTCACGATGTTAGCCGAGCTCAGGAACTCGGTTTCATTTTTTCTGTCTTTAGGCTAGGTGAGACCCTTGGCCGAGCTTCATACTCTGCCTATATATATACGTCCTCCGACTCGGTGAGCAGTTCGAGTGGCCGAGCTTGATCCTCGGTGACCAAGGTTGATGCTTTCTGGGTGCCGGACTCTGTGTCACTCTGTATCTCGGCTCATACACAAGCCCCCCAAGCTTCGAGCCAACGGTGTGGAAGATTTTTTGTTGGAGTCGAGGTTAGCCGAGGTGGAGGTGATTACTTGTTTTGTGTTGACGCCATGCTTTCTCGAGCCTCGAGATGGAAAAGAAACGTTACCTTGTGTGACACGTGGGCCCTGTGGTACTGTTCCCGAGATTTATGGATTGTGGCATGCTCCTTGGCGTGCTCCTAGTTTCCCGTGAGGGCGGTTTATACCCTGACATTACTGCCACGTGTGGCTTTCCCATTTGGTTGGCGAATTCGATCAGAGATGCGAGGGGACGTTTCCCTGCTCTCGCCCAACAACCCTCATTAATGCAAGGGGGAGGTGTTGCTCTCGTTTTTCATAAGTTAGGACGAGGCCATATGTATTTGCGCTTCCATGAACTCTAGACCTCTTTATCGTGTCATTTCTAGCCCGAGCGTTTATACTTCCTTTCTGCTGCAGGTACGCCCTATTCCTCTCTTTCAAGCTCCTTGACTTTTACTTTCGTGATCACTCCTCCATGGAATCTTCATTTGAGGTATCCCAGGATGTCTCTTCTGGGGTTCAGGTCGTAGAGCCTGAAATTCGTCTAATTGGGGGTTCTCCCCATTCTTCCCCATCCTCTTCTTATGGTGGTGGCGGTGCCGTTGGTGGCTCTTCCTCCTCCGACGGGAACAGCTCAGCCACGGCTGATGCGGTTCCCATTCCCAAACGTCGCAGGCGTACCACCAGAATGCCCAGGGTGCCATACCCAGATATCATTATTCCTGGGTATTTCTGGGTGAGTCCATATGTAGGGGCTTTTCACTCCAACTTTAGGAATTTTGAATCCCTCTCCTCATTACAAAACAAAATTTCTTCCCTTGAAGGCGGTGTGGAGTGTCTTCCATGTTCTGGGGATGAACATGTCTTTCTTCATCCTGCTCCAGGGCAGCCCTCTTTCACCTATGTATATAAAACCCTATTTGCACAAATTGGAGTCCGTCTTCCTTTTTCCCAGTTTGAGTGTGATGTGCTAAAAATTATGAATGTTGCTCCTACCCAGCTCCACCCGAACAGCTGGGCCTTTTTGAAGGCCTTCCAGATCCTGTGTGAACAGATAGGCGTAGTGGCCACTGCTCCAATCTTCCTTTATTTTTACAAGGTCAGGTTTGGGGACCGGGTCGGTTGGATTTCCCTTAGTGGGGCCGAGTCGGGGGGCATTATTGGACTCTATAAGAGTTCGTATAAGTTCTTCAAGTCGGACTTTTTCAAAGTCCTACCACCGCCGGAACGAGTCTTTATTCTATGACTCGGATGGAGTCTCCAGATTTCCCCTCTACTGGCAACCCCACCCCACTAAATTCCATAGTTATGACGTCGGCTGCATGACAACGCAAGAGAGATCCGACGTCGAGTTCTTAAAACTCTATCCTCGGCCGTTGCCCTGTGGTAGACTTTTGTTGCTTCCTAAGTCATCAACTCGGCAAGCCGATTTTGATTGTAAGTAGTAGTTGTTGGGTGCTTTACTTGTTCAGCCGTGTGTTTGTATCTAACCTATTCTTCTTTTTGCAGTGATAATGGGAAAATTTAACTACAAGGCCTTGATGAAGAAGTCAGCTGCTGGCGGATCAGCTGCCGCTGCCAATATTAAGGGGAAAAAGAAGAAGTTTGCTGAAGCTTCTGAGTTGAACATTCGTCCTCCGAAGAGGACGAGGGCTGGCCTGGAGCCTGAGGTGCCGATCGGAAACTCTCCTCCGCAGCTGATGATCGGAAAGACTCCTCCTTCCGGTAGCCGACCGAGCAACGCTCCTCTGGTGACCGATCTCTCCTCAGACACCAAATGGTACAACGGTAATTGTAATCCGGGGATCAGCTCGCTCTGGGGCAATGAGTTCGATCCTGCTGGCCTAATTGATGGCCAGGTGCTGAAGCCATCCGATGCCCGGTTGTTGCTAGAACAGGGCCCTGAGGAAAGCATGGAGGCGGCTGGCGCCTATGCCCTCCGTATTGCCTCAATCACACGCTTCTGGAGCCAACATCTTATTGATAACGTGAAGAAGATGGAGATGATGAGGGCGGATGCGGCCCGAGCTTTGAGGGTGAGAGATGAGCTTGCTCAGGCCCTGGCCAAGTGTGAGGAGCAAGACCGGGTCATTGGTCAGCTGAAGGCCCAGAAGATGCAGCTGGAAGAAGGCCGAGCTACTCTTACGGTCGAGCTAGAAGCGGAGAGAATTGACCGACTTAACCTTCAGAATGTAGTGAAAGGACTGGAAGCCGAGAAGGAAGCCAGCCAGGAGCTGCGGAAGTTGCTGGAGGCCGAGAAGGAGGAGAGTCAGAGGCTCCATGCTGATCTAGCTGAAGCTGAGGCTTCAATCATGAGGGAGCATGTTAACGGTTTCTCCCGAGCCGTGAAGCAACTCCAAAGACTTCAACCCTATCGCCGACTTCTCCAGTGCCGATGTGGACAAGGATTTCAACCGAGACGGGATCCTTGTGCCATTGGCCGAGCTGGAGGATGAGGATGAGGCCGCAACTCATGGAGAAGAGGGCGAGGATCAATTGGACGAGGAGGGACCCGAAGGTGAAGTGGGCCAACCTGGTCAGATTGACATCATCCCTCCCAATGCCGAGGAGGACCTCGATTCCTGAAGTTGTATAAGTAGTTTAGGAAATATCTTGTTTTTTGTGAAACTTTATGTATTTGGGGACTTGCCCCTTTATCTTAATGAAATTTCTTACTTTACTTGTGAATCTATTTGCACTTGGTAAATTTTTTGATGTTTTTATGGGTTCGGTACGTTGACCCTGATTGATCAATGTTAACCTGATACATCTTCATAGGCTCGGCACTTCGACCCTGATCGGTCGATTTTGACTCGGCCAGCCTCTTTAGGATTTAAGCACCTTTATAGGCTTCAGATGGCCTTTTTAGGATTTAAGCACCTTTATAGGCTTCGGATGGCCTCTTTAGGATTTAGCACCTCTTTAGGATTTAGCACCTTTATAGGCTCGGGTGGCCTCTTTAGGATTTAGCACCTCTTTAGGATTTAGCACCTCTTTAGGATTTAGCACCTTTATACGCTCGGGTGGCCTCTTTAGGATTTAGCACCTCTTTAGGATTTAGTACCTCTTTAGGATTTAGCACCTTTATAGGCTCGGGTGGCCTCTTTAGGATTTAGCACCTCTTTAGGATTTAATAGTTTCAATATAGTAGCTCAACTGAAGAAAAAATAAAAATAAACTTTTATTTATTTTTCCTAGTGTGCCTCGTTAAAACCCTCTCGGCCAAAACCTCATGGGAAAAAGACCGAGATAGGAAAAAGAGTGCATCACTTCTAACTTTAGCTAAAATAAAATTTGAGGTGAGAAGTATTCCATGTTCTGAGAACCGACTTTCCTGACAATTCCTCCAGCCTGTAGGCACCATTTCCTAGATTTTCTGCTATCTTGAATGGGCCTAACCAGTTTGCCGCGAGCTTACCCTCCCTGGAGTCTTTTCTCGTGTCGCTTTGCAGCCTCAGTACTAAGTCGCCCTGGACAAATTCCCTTGGGCGTAGCCTTGAGTTGTACTTCCGAGTTGCTTTTTGCTTGCACAACTCGTCCCTGATTCTTGCTGTATCTCGGACTTCCTCTACCATGTCAAGCTCAGCTCGGAGTTCTTCTTCATTTTTACTTTCATTGTGATGCTGCCTTCGAAAGGAGAGCTCACCGAGCTCAACTGGAATCATTGCATCGGTTCCATAGGTTAGTCTGAACGGTGTCTCTCCCGTTGAGGATTGTGGTGAGCAGTGGTAAGCCCACAGAATGCTAGATAACTGCTCAACCCAAGCCCCTTTTGATTGCCCCAACCTTCTTTTGAGCTCGTTTAGAATAACTTTATTAGCTGACTCTGCTTGGCCATTTGTTTACGGATGCTCAGCCGAGGTCACTTTGTGTTTAATTCCGAGGTTGGAGTAAAACTCTCCGAGCTCTTTACCGGTGAATTGCTTTCCGTTGTCTGTCATAACTGCATAAGGGAGGCCATGCCTGCATATAATACTCTTCCACACAAAATTCTGGACCTTTTTCGCAGTTATTGTAGCCAATGGCTCTGCTTCAATCCATTTGGTGAAGTAGTCTACCCCTACCAGGAGGAACTTGACTTGACCCTTGGCCATTGGGAAAGGACCGACTATGTCCATCCCCCACATGGTAAAGGGCCAGGGTGAGAACATGGAGTGGAGCTCTTCTCCTGGTGCACGAGCTATGTTGGCGAACTTCTGACAAGGGTCACATCTATTGGTCCAAGTAGAGCAATCGAGCCTCATTGTTGGCCAGTAAAACCCTGCTCGTAGGATCCGAGCCGCCAGAGATCGGCCACCTGAATGCATTCCGCAGATTCCTCGGTGCATCTCATCCATTACATACTCGGACTGCTCCTTTGTGAGGCACTTTAGTAACGGCCTGGAGAACCCCCTTATGTACAGCTCACCGTCTAGGATGGTGTAGTGACAAGATTTCAGACGGATTCTTCTCGCTTCCCTTTGGTCATCCGGTAGTTTGTCCGAGGTTAGGTACTCCCAGATTGGAGTCATCCAGCCCCGGTCATAGTGCTTGGTCACTGTCACTTCGGTACTCTTAATGCTCGGCTCGAGGAGGTTTTCTTGAATAAAAGTTCTTAGTTGGCCAGCCCTCTTTGTGCTTGCTAATTTGGAAAGCAGATCTGCTCTGGAGTTTTCTTCTCGAGGTATGTGCTCAATGGAGAAATGCTCAAATTCAGAGATGAGACTATTAACCTTGCAGAGATATCTGGTTAATTGGGGGTCTTTTGTCTGATAATTGCCCGAGACTTGTCCCGTTACGAGCTGTGAGTCACTTCTGCATTTTAGCTCCCGAACCCCTATTTCTTTAGCTAACGATAGCCCAACAATAAGGGCTTCATATTCTTCTTGGTTGTTTGAAGCAGTGAACCCAAATTTCAAAGATTGCTCGAGGATCAGATCATCGGGCCCCTCAAGAATTATTCTAGCCCCACTTCCTTTCAGGTTAGATGATCCATCAACATATAGGAGCCAGAGGAAGGATTCCGACCTTGGTTTGGAAGAAAGCTCGGCAATAAAATCTGAGAGGCATTGGGCTTTCATTGGCCCCCTCGGCTCATACCGTAGACCGAACTCTGACAACTCCACCGACCAAGTTATCATTCGTCCGGCTAGATCAGGTTTCCTGAGTACCTGCTTTATCGGATGATCCGTCTTGACGATGACTTGATGAGATTGGAAATAGGGCCTTAACCTTCGAGCTGCCATAACTAAGGTGAGAGCCAGTTTTTCAATTACTTGGTATCGCGTTTCCACATCTTTCAAGATCCTACTGACATAGTATACCGGCATCTGTTGCTCCTCCTCTTCCTAGATAATTACTGCACTGATTGCATAATCATTGACGGAGAGGTATAGGTACAGATCTTTGCCAAGCTGAGGCCGAGTGAGGATTGGGGGAGATGCCAAGAAGAGTTTCAGATCTTCGAATGCCTTCTCACATTCTTCAGTCCAAATGAAATCCTTTGGCTTTTTCAGGAGCTGGAAAAAAGGTCTTGCCTTTTCTGCAGATTTCGGTAGAAAGCGAGATAGAGAGGCTAATCGGCCGGCTAGCCTCTGAATTTCCTTCACATTCCGAGGACTTCGCATTTCCATGACGGCTTTGCATTTATCTGGATTGGCTTCGATGCCTCGGTGTGTTAGCATATACCCCAAGAATTTTCCTCCCTGTACACCAAAAGAGCACTTCTCTGGATTCAGCCTCATGTTGTACTTTCTGAGTTGGCCGAAGATTTCCTCGAGGTCGGCAGGGTGCTGGCTCGGATCACCGGATTTTACCACCATGTCATCAACATACACTTCTAAGTTTTTTCCGATTTGACCGGCGAAAACCTTGTCCATAAGCCTCTGATATGTCGCCCCGGAATTTTTTAGGCCGAAGGGCATTACTTCGTAATGATAATTTAGCCCATCAGTCATAAACGCTGTTTTTTCCTCGTCGGGGGGGTACATCCTGATCTGGTTGTAACCGGAATATGCGTCCAAGAAGGACAAAACCTTGTAACCTGAGGCCCCATACACCAATCTGTCGATGTTGGGTAAGGGATAGGAATCCTTTGGGCATGCTTTGTTGAGGTCGGTATAGTCGGTGCACATCCGCCACTTACCGTTGGCCTTTTTGACTAATACCACGTTGGCTAGCCAAGTGGTGTATTTCACCTCTCGGATGAAATTTGCTTTGAGCAATTTAGAAGTCTCATCGGCCATTGCTCGGCGCCTCTCTTCACCCAGTTTCCTTTTTCTTTGAGTTACAGGTTTAGCTTCGGGACATATAGACAGCTTATGGCACATAAAGTTAGGGTCTATGCCCGGCATATCCGATGTCTTCCAGGCGAACAGGTCAGCATTCTTTCTTAGGACCGTGTGAAACCTCTCTCTGAGTGAGGGGTCCAGCTGGCTACCGACGTGGGTGCACTGTTCAGGATGGGCTCCCAACTGGAACCTCTCTAAAGACTCTGTTGGTTCGTCTCTGGACTCATACATCTCTGCCCTTGGGTCCAGCTCAAACATGCTGACTGAACTTGCTGAATTTACGGAGCTGACCGAGCTTACCACCTCTGCTCTACCATCCCCTGTTTTCTTTGGGCCGTCCTGGTGACGGGTAACCTTCAGGCTGTCCACATAGCACTGCCTTGCTAGCTTTTGTTCAGCTCGGACTGCAACTATCTCCCCTGAGTCGGTTGAGAATTTCATAGTCAGGTGTGGGGTAGAGACAATTGCCCCGAGCTCATTCAACGTCGACTTTCCGATAAGGATATTGTACGACGTGGTGGCATCTACAATAACATACCTGACTGATACAGACTTGGAGAGTCTGCCTTCTCCGAACATTGTTAAGAGATCTATATACCCTCGGGTCTTGACCTGTTCCCCGGCAAACCCTACCAGCTTGTCCTCCTGCTCTTTTATCAGCTTTTCAGGGATTCCGAGCTTCTTGAAGGTTGCAAGGTAGAGAATATCGGCCGAGCTCCCCTGGTCAATAAGCGTTCGTCTGACCGAGAAGTTGGCCAGCTCGACCGTTATCACCATCGGGTCATCTTGGTTTGGATCTACCCCTTGGAAATCATCATCTGTGAATGTTATGGGGGGCCTTGCTCTTGGAGCCCTTCCAGACACCGTGTTAACAGATCGGAGGGCTTTGACATGATGCCTCCGAGCTGAGCTTGTTGTTCCTCCTCCTGCAAATCCACCCGAGATCGTATTGATGACCCCCCTGATTCCTCCCTCTGACTCTTCGATGGGGGGCCTTTGGTTGTTCAGGCGATCTCCGTCCTGATGATTTCTTCGATAGTTTGCATCTCGGTCTCGGTTATCATGACCGTGTCTTCGTTGTCTTCGACCGGGTCGTCTGCCTCCGTTGTCATCTCGGCGGACGAAACGGTCAAGACGGCCTGCTTGCACCAATTCATCGATCTTTTTCTGGAGTGTTTTGCACTCTTCAATGGAATGTCCATAGTTCTGATGCCACATGCATTCTTTGCTTCTGTCAGCATTGTCCAATGTTTTGGACGGTTCAGGTAAGGTAAGCAATTCTGCTCTGCACACCTCCTGAAGGATGGCTGCCCGAGATCGGTTCAGCGGAGTGTAAGATGGATACCTGGAATGCCTCTGCGGGAATTCTCTTTCATTGGTTTTTTGGGTCCTTTGTGAGTCAGACCCCCTGTTTCTGTCTTTGTTCGAGACTAAGCTCTTGTCCTCGTAACATCTTTCTCTCCTTTTAAACTCTAGCATCTCTTCCGAGTTCATGAAACCTGTAGCCTTTTCCTGTATCTCCTCAAAATCTCTCGGTGGCTTCCGAGATAGGTACTCGAAGAATGGTCCTGGCTTAAGACCAGCCATGACGGTGTGGAGGCAGAGTTCCGAGCTCATATTGGGAATCAGGATCTGCTTTGCGTTGAAGCGGGCCATGTAATCTCTGAGTGATTCATTCCTTTCCTGCTTGAAATTTACCAGTGAGACTGAGTGCCTTCTGTGCCTTCGGCTTGCCACAAATTGTGCAGTGAACTTGGTTATGAGCACATCAAAAGAATCAATTGACCGAGGTGGCAGATTTGTTAACCAGGTCAGAGCTGGGCCTTGGAGGGTAGTTGGAAAAACTTTGCACATGACGGCCTCCGAATCAGTTACCAAGTAAATTGAGGATATAAAGGACTCTGCATGCTCGGTTGGATCAGTGGTGCCATTGAATTTGTCTATGTTAAGGGGCTTAAAATGGGTAGGCACGTTTACCTCATTAATGTCCTCGGTGAAGGGCAGCCTCGAACATCGGTCCGATGTCCCTCCTCTCTGGCTAGTCCTCTCTGCGTGGGACTTGACTTCTGAAGCCCCGGGAAGGAGTTTGGTCTTGGACGCTCGGTTAGTGCCCCGAGGAGAGTGCGCCGGAGGATCCTTCTGGCCGGCCTCGGGTGAGGATTGCTCTCCGTCTGATGGTGTCAGGGACCTTTCCCTTTTCCGGGCTTTCAAAAGCTTCTGATTTTGCGCCCGTATCTCCTCGTTCTCCTTCCGAAGCTGCTTGAGTTGCTCCATAATTTCCTCCAACCGAGGGTTATCTTCACTGAGGGGGGAGAAAAGATGATTGTCGTGGTTCTGGGCGTCCGAAGCTTCATGGTCCTCATGATTCATGCTGTTCCCCCCTCCTCGCAGTCCATTCCGGGTGGTCACCATCGAGCGTTTCTTGTGGAACCTGGGAAAGTTTCGCCTCGGCCCCACGGTGGGCGCCAAAATGTTCCTGCCGAGATCCGGTTTACCGGAGCCTCGCCGTGAATGTCAAACCAAGGATGAATAATTGGGGTTGTTTTAGGCTTTGGCTTGACAGAATTCAATAATTCTGGTCCTACGTATCCCGAAGGGAATCAAAGCCGGACGTAGTTCTTGATTCAACCCTTGGCCGTGGTGATCTCGATCTCTTAATTTTGTATCGGACGAATACTAGGGAGCAAGGACTCTCTGATAGTCTCTTGGTCGACGCTAGTTTCTCTAATACGCTTAAGAGAGAGTCACCTGCGTTCAGTGAAAAGTGTCTTTCTTATGAGGGGTACTCCTCCTTTTATAATAGGATTCCCCTATCTCTTAGAGATTCGATTTATCTCTTAATATCTTTTTAGAGATTTGATTTATCTCTTAGTATCCCTTTTAGAGATTTGATTTATCTCTTAGTATCTCTTTTTGAGATATGATTCCTTAATTTAAGGGATATTATCTCTTTTAACCAGATAAGGTTATTTTAGATAATATCAGGATTTAATATCAATATCTTATTTCTTTTAATTAAGTGATCTTTGATTTATTATCTTTAATTTCAGGACCGAGCCAGGTACTTGAGCTCGGTGGCCGGGTTAGTAACCTCGGCTCGTACAGTTATAGTGGTGCCTCGCCACGTGGAGGCATGCAATCGAGTATGCGTCGCACCACAGCGACAATACCGAGTGTTGAGGTCCCAGCTGCAGCTGCTCCCATGCCATCTCCTAACCGCTAAGATAGCGTTTGGTATAAATTTTAAAAAAGTATTTTCGGAATGTTGATAAGGAAATAAAGTTTTTTCATGTTTGTTACAAGTTTTAAAAAAATCTATTCTTAGGCATAAAACATTCTCGGCAATAAAATTAGTGAATGGTAGTTATAAACTTGGGAAAATTCTATTCCCATGTATGAAGGTTTAGGGTTTAGTGAATGGTAGTTATAAACTTGGAAAAACTCTATTCCCATATGTGAAGGTGGGAAAACTTTATTCCCGAGAATCACATTCCCAGGAATGTAGTTTGCCTGGGAATGAAACATTCCTGATACCAAACGCCACCTATAGAGAAGCTGAAATCAGGGAGAAAGAAGATGACTTGGGCCACTTTATAAAATTTTTATTTGTATAATTTAAAATATAACACTTATTTAGTATAATAAATCTATGTGGATTTGCCATGTGGCATCAGACCTGCAATGTAGGACACAAATTGATGAAAATTGGATGGAGAACTAATTTAGAAACTTTCAAAAAATTAGAGGACCAAATGTGCTCGGAAAAAAATAATGTGGACCAAAATTGCACATGAGCTAAAGTTAGGGATCAAAAGTGCAATTAAGCCTATTATCTATTAGTTGATTCGGTCTATTTAAGGAAGCAACAACCGACCTCTGTTTGTATAAATAGGATAGCTAGTGGCTTGCCATATTATTGTAATGTTATTGTGTAAGTACCAGAAGAGAAATACACAAAGGAGACTCCAACAAGTTCATGTGCAAACTTGTGTTTAAATTCTGTGTGAGTGGAATTAAATTGTGTGTTTGTTCATCAAGTGTCCAGTTTTATAACATATATATCCTTCTAGCAAGGCAATTTTAATTGCCAACATTTGGTATCAAGAGCCAGTTGAAACAAGAAGGCAACAAGTTCAAGAACGGGAGCAACCCAACTTCAACAACTGCAATAAACAATTTTCAAGTTTGATGGAAGATCTAATTTTGCTATGTGGAAACATTTTATGGATCTATGTTTAAAAACCAGTGGCTATGGAGAAATTTTGGAGAAAGTTTTCGCTGAACCAACATAAGAAAAATCAAAGGTTGATACGAAGTAGGTAGACAAAGATTACTACTCAATAAAAAACCTTTGCTCTTAATAAGTCAATCTGTGGAGCTGTCTATTCTTGAGAAAATCTTCCATCCTAAAACAGCTAAGGAGACTTGGGAAATTTTACTCAAAACATATGAAGGAGCTTACCCGATTAAATGAACAAGGTTGCAAGGCTTAAAACGACGGTTTGAGCTGATAGAACAATGCAAGGATGAAAGTATTCATGATTATTTTTCACGAATGGATAAGCTAGTCAACGATATGAAAAATAATAGGCATGACTGATGTGTGAGATTCTGGCAAGTGTACCGGATTACCGGATTCGTCGCCAAGTAATAAAAAGATCGATCCCACAAACACCGTGATCTCAAATCGCAACTAATTATCAAATCAATTAAACTGGACTATATAAAAATGATTTTGAAAAGGTTTTGATTTTTGAAATAAGAATCAACTAGAGAATCAGATAATTAAGAATGCAATCAATTAAAACAAAATAATTCAAATAGGGGTTTTTCAAATCTAAAGAGATTCCTAGGAATTGGGTTACTAACAAGATTGTTCATGTTAATTACTAAATTGACTACCCCTTGTTAATTATCAAAATTGCTTTGAAGGCGAATTTATCCTAAATAAGTTAATGCTCCCTCTCGGGTTACAAAAACCATGCTCAATTAAACCAACCTATACTCTCGTGATAGTTGAATTTAGGTTGAACCCTTTAAGTTTTGTCACAATTCGTGAATCCTCGAAGGACCGCTTCTAACTCTCGTGATTTAAGTCCTAAGTATGATTCTATAGATCTGATACCTAAGTTCACCGCTAGGTTCCTCCTTAGAATATCTACGACATGCAAATAAGTGGCCACCAAATTTACGAGTAATTAAAACAATAGAAATCAGATCTAAAGCAAAATCGAAATTAACAAAGGTAAAACATCAATTCATAACATCAATCAGATCTTGGGCATAGCCCCAATCCCTATAAATAAAGCTACTACTCAAGCATTGTCATGGTGATGACAAGCTTGGTTAACAAAAACATGAAATAAAACCTAAAAGAGGAGGAGGAGGAGGAGGAGGAGGAGGAGAGATCCTAAAAATTTGCCTAAGTGTAGCAGCCCAAAAGTCTCCTTGAGTCTCTGCCTGATTCCCATATTTATAGATTTGGGAAATTTGAATCCCAATCAAACACAAATTCAGATCAAATCAGTTTCTTTAGATCCAAATATTGCGCGTCACGGCCGTGATGGCCATCACGGCCTGACTGATTGGTCTGTCACGGCCGTGACCACCATCACGGCTAGGCCGTGATCAGTTCTGCCTGTGAGGTCTGGTTCAGCTGACATGTCACGGCCATGATGGGCATCACGGGCTGGCCGTGACCGGTTTTGACTTTTCCATTCTTTCTTTTAAGCTCTACTCGATCACGGTCGTGATGGTCATCACGGCTAGTCCATGATGGGCATTGTTTGACTTATTTTCTTCACTTTTCAAGCCCCAACTTCATGCAAGCTCCATCATGGTTGATCTTGAGCATTTTAATACTTAATTCCTGCACAACAACACCACAAAACCGCCTTACCCGTTCCAAGGTAAAAACTAACCAAAATCAAATTAAAAATGCCTAAACTATATAAAAATGCATGCAAAATGTCAATGAAATATGAGGTGAAATCACACTCATCAAATTCTGCCCAGATGCCTTATTTTTAGATCAGGGAAGTTTGAATCCCAATCTAACACAAATTTAGATCAAAATCGGTTGCTTCAGATCCAAGTAATGCGCGTCACGGGCGTGATGGCCATCACGGCCAGGCCGTGACGGATTCTGCTTTGCGCGTTTCTTCAGTGATTGGTCTGTCACGGCCGTGATGCTCATCACGGCTAGGCCGTGATCAGTTCTGCCTGTGAGGGTCTGGTTCAGCCGACATGTCACGTCCGTGATGGGCATCACGGCTAGACCGTGACCGATTCGACTTGGTCTTCTTTCTTTTTAGCTCTGCTTGATCATGGCCGTGATGGTCATCACGACTAGGCCGTGATGGGCTCTGTTTGGCTCATTTTCTTCACTTTTCAAGCCCCATCTTCATCGAAGCTCCATCATGGTTGATCCTGAGCATTTAATCCTTAATTCCTGCAAAACAACACCACAAAACCGCCTTACCCGTTCCAAAGTAAAACTAACAAAAATCAAATTAAATATGCCTAAACTATATGAAAATTAATACAAAATGATAAGCAAATATGAGGTGTAATCACACTCATCATATATATATATGTGTGTGTGTGTGTGTGTGTGTGTGTGTGTGTGTGTGTGTGTGTATACATATATGTATGTATACAGGTATGAGACAGGATGGGTACAACTATTTGTACTCGCACTCATACCCATTAAATCTTGCAGGTAATTACCCGCCCATGGACCTATACCCATTAAGTCGTGGATAATTTTTGTGGGTAATCATCAGGTAAAATACGTATTGTCATCCCTAGTCGTTACTTAGTGTCAAATAATAAACGACGGTTTTGGATCTACTTTTCTTTTGTAAAGATAAAGGGCACATTTATTTTTCTTTGTAGGATTTATTTAAACTAGTATTTTTGCACTGTGCAATACACGAGTTATCAATTACTGTTATTATTGATAGCATTGTTATCATTAATAACCTGAATTGTGTCTCTATATGTACGAAACATATTTTTTCCTTTATCCCAAATTAAGTCCACTATGTCAAATATTTTCTTGACTTATTTCACACATTGCTTTCAATATTTCCTTCTCACCCATAATGGTGGTACTCATTCATCACCAAGGCTTTTTATTTATTGACAGAAGTGATCAGCAAAAACCTTGAAATTTTTTTATCTATAATTTGAGTGCAAAGAATTGAATATTATTTTTATTTTAAAATGATATTACAATATGTAATGTAACACTATGTGTTAAGTGTTCCTCTTCGATTATTACTAATGATCAACTAATCCTCTTAAATCATGTGGTGCTGACACGTATCACTTTATTAGAAAATCATCAATTCCCCTTATTAATTAGTATATATATAGATTTATTATTTAAAATAGAAAAAACAAAGGCAAGGATGTAAAAAAAATAGATTAGAAAATATGAATGGCTCTACCTCTATTTATGTCAATTCAAAGATAGTCGTGTTTGATTCCCAAAACATTGTACCTTTAACGGTTTGTAAATATTTTAAAAGAAAAAAATATCTAAATTTTAGAAAAAAATAAGAAAATAAAAAAAATTCATCACTTGACATGTGGCTTGCACCATTGTGCTACACTAAAATCAGCATTTCCCCTTATTAATTAGTATAGATATGGAATTATTATTTTAAAAAATAAAAAATAAAGACAATGATATAGAAAAAATACAAAATATGAATAGCCCTGCCAATATTTATGTCAATACAGATATTAGAAAAATAAAAAAGTAAATTAGAAAAAACATAATTCAAAAAAAATTTAAAAAAATTTAGAAAAGTATATAAAAAATTATTTTAAAAAATAGGAAAATAATAATTATAAAAAAATTCAAAAAAATAGAAAAATAAAATTAATTAGAAAAAAAATATTTTAAAAAAATCAATTATAAAAATAAACATTTTAAAAAAAGTAAATTAGAAAAAACTAATTCGGGAAAAAAAATAAAAAAATTATTATAAAGAATATATGTTTAAAAAATAAATAAATAAATTTAAGTAATCCAAAATAATCCTCCAGTTGACAACTCCTTCTACTGTTACATGAACGGTCGAAGAAAAGTTGTTAATTGATAAAGTGATATACATATTGAATACTAAAATATATAAATATTAAAATATATTAATTGGTTCTGTTAAAAACAATCGAATTAATGACCATTGAGTTTGGTTCAATTCGGTGCCGTCAAAAAATAAATTTTTAAAAAATATTATAAAGAATATATTTTTAAAAAAAATTAAATAATCCAAAATAATCCACCAGTTGACAAAACCTTCTACAACAGTAGAAGAAAAGTTGTTAATTGATAAAGTGATATACATATTTAATATAAAAATATATATAAATATTAAAATATACTAATTGGTTCGGTTCCAAAATAACCGAATTAATGACTATTGGATTTGGTTCAATTCGGAGCTGTGCACAAAAAAGAAAAAAAAGAACCAATTTAATTGGTTGTTTCAGATTTTTAAATTCATCGAATTATTGGTTCGAGTCTTACGATCCTAAACATTTACGAAGAATACGGTAGCTTTGCTACCTTTCCTGACTAAAAATATTTAAAAACAAAAAAAATTATAAACTTAAAAAAGTCAATAATAATATCCGAACCAATTAAATTGGTTTGGTTTGGTTTGATACGATTTGAACCGGAAAATATTAAAAAATATATATAAATAAATATATATAAATATTAAATTTTAAACTATTAGATTATATACACAGTAAAATATAAGTATATAAAAATTAAAACATCAAGAACCCGACAACTCTACTTTTTCTGTTTGCCAATTTATTATTGGTTGACAGTGTAAAAAAACTTTACACTGTCAGTTTATACAAATAAATTCAAAAAAAAAGTATTAGCAAAAAAACAATTATTAGGAAATTTTTTTAAAAAATTAAGGAAAACGTAAAAAGAATTTAAAAAAATATTTAAAAAGGAAAAAGAAAAAAGTAAATTAGAAAAAATTAAACAAAAAATAACTAGAAAACAATTTATGAAAAAAAATATTTTCAAAAAATTAGGAAAAAATAGATTAAAAAAATTAGAAAAAAAATAATTATAAAAAAGTTAATTAATTAGAAAAAAGATAAATTTTAAAAAAATTAGGGAAAAAGTATATTTAAAAAAATTATAAAAAAAGAAAATTATTAAAAATAGTTAGAAAAAAGTATATAAAAAATATTTTAAAAAAATTAAGAAAATAATAATTAGAAAAAAAAAATCCAAAAAGTTGGAAAAATAAAATTAATTAGAAAACAAAATATTTTAAAAAAATAAATTATAAAATAAACATTTAAAAAAAAGCAAATGAGAAAAAAACTAATTTGGGAAAAAAATAATTTTTTTAAAAAATATTATAAAAAATATATGTTTAAAAATAAATAAATAAATTTCAATAATCCAAAATAATCCACCGATTGACAACTCCTTCTACTGTTATAGGAATTGTAGAAGAAAATTTTTTAATTGATAAAATGATATACATATTGAATATTAAAATATATATAAATATTAAAATATAGTAATTGATTCGGTTCAAAAATAATCGAATTAATAACCATTGGGTTTGGTTCAATTAGGAGATGTTCATAAAAAAGAAATAAAAGAACCAATTTAATTGATTGGTTCGGATTTTCAAATTCATCGAATTATTTGTTCGAGTCTTACGACCTTAAACTTTTTCGAAGAACATGGTAGCTTTGCTACCTTTCCTGGTTAAAAATATTTAAAAATAAAAAAAATTATAAACTCTAAAAAGTCAATAACAATATCCGAACCAATTAAAATTTGTTTGGTTTGATTCGGTTCGAACCGGAAAATATTAATATATATATATATATATATATAATTAAAAAATATTAAATTATATATACATTAAAATATATGTAAAAATTAAAACATCAAGAACATGGCAACTCTACTTTTACTGTTTACCAATTTATGATTGGTTGAAAGTGTAAAAAAACTTTACACGGTCAGTGCATACAAATAAATTCAAAAAAAAAAGTATTAGCAAAATAAAATTATTAGGAAAAAAAATAAAAAATTAAGGAAAATGTAAAAAAAACTAATTTTTTTTTTTAAAAAATTAATAAATTTTTTTAAAAAGTTAAAAATAAAAAATAAACGTAAAAAAAATTAAAGTTTTTTTTTAATTTAAAAAAAAAAACCAAAAAATCCTAGTGTTAACATTTGTATGTACAGTAAAATTGTTTATTCAAATTTTATTTATTTTTTTGTCATAAAATCTTTAAATGGGGGAGAAAAATGGAGGGGATCCAGATCGGTGGATAGCTTACTCTCCTATCATCCATTATCCCACAAAATAATGTGTTGTAATCTTATGTTATAAATTTTGATTGGTTAAGTATCATATCTTATTATTAATTATTTTATATTTATATCAATCAATTAATTAAAATTTATGGCATAAAATTATGACACATTTTGTGAGATAATAGATGTTATCCCACAAAGAAAGTATACGGATCAATGTTATTTTGGATAGCTGAGATTCACTCGTTTAAAACCTACTAGAAATATAGTATTCTGTTTCTGTCTTCTTCCTCCCATGTACCCAAACATTGATGTGAAGCATCGTTATATAGAGCTAAGTAAAGGAACCAAATCACATACTGTGGTTGTGGGGATAGGGTGTTGGTATACTATTTTGGACCCAAGACAACCTTCGGAGCAAAGATTACATGGTAAGGATTGAGAAAGATTATTTTTCAAATAAATAGCTTTTTTGAAAGAAAACTATTTTGGATTTAATCTACTATATTTAGCAAACCTATTTAAAAATTAAAAATTTGTTTTTTATAAAACAAGGTGGTTTTTAAACAATATAAAAGTTTGAAACTCGATAAAAAAATTTGTTTTATTATTTTGAACCAATCAAATTGTCTCATTTCACCCCCTACAAAACTAATTATCAAACTAATATTATTAATACAAACACACAAGTTTATGTCAATTTTTTTTTTCAAATTACTATATAAAAAGTTATTTTTTTTACACGACCCAAATAAAATAAATTATTTTAAAGTCATTTTTTTTCAACAAACACATTCAAATATAAAGTTATTGAACTAATTTTGCATATAATCCAAATACACTCGAGGTAGGGTGGTTTTGAGTTAATGTGTTGGATATATTTATTTTTTGGTGCACCAACGATATCCTCCAGGCTCCGACTGATAGCTAAAAACTAATCGCTTTTAAGGCGTAGAGATAATCGAAATGGGTTTTACCTCTTCCAATTAGGGATGAGAATAGGCGAGACTTTAGCTAAATAGGCCTGACCTGTTATCTGTCATAGGCTATTTTTAAGGTTTGGCCCGAAAACCTACTTAAAGACCTATTTCACATGAAGGCCTTTAAATAGGCCACATGCTTACTACTAAATAGGCCCAACACCCGCCACTAAGTAGGCCAATAAGCCTACCATTTAATAGCCTGTGACTAAATAGGCCAGCACCTAATACCAACTTACATAAAACTACTTCTCAGCACATATAAAATGCAGCAAACAATATAGTAATAAATTCCATATATAAAATACATAAACATGCTAATATTTGTAAAGGAGAAATTAAAGTAGGTCTCGAAATTCAAATTAATCAAAACAAAAACAAATAGGCCTCATGCCATACAATAGAAAACACAACCAATAGATCTTCAAGGTTTGTGACAAATCACAAAATAGTAACAAATGCATCAAGTGGCAAAGGACACATCAAATCTTCAAGGTTTCTTCATGTCGTTCACTCACCTTTAAAATAAGAAAACAATTCTTGTCATTAGACTGAAAAATACTTTAAAAATAATTAGACTAACAAATATAAGAAAGAAAACATGTCACAATGCAAAAGTTCTAACCTTTATGACAAAATCACAAAATAGTAACAAATGCATCAAGTGGCAAATAAGATTTTCTTATTCACCAGATTGCAAAAAGATCATTGATCAAATAACTATTTAAACATTTTCTTTTGCTCACCAGTCTACCTCCCCAACTTCTTGTCTTGGATTCAAAGAAAGGAGCTAAGTATGCATATAAGTGAACAACAGCCACTGTGAACTTCTTCTTATGTTAAAAAAAGAGAGATGAAAATTAATTAATTATATTCCTTTGTGTTGTTAGCATTTTACCACTTCTGTTAAATTCTAGAAAATTAAGACTATTCACATTTTTCTTGGATTTTGATCAGTTTATTGGTTTCTTATTAAAAGAACATACCTTGTTACAGCTTGGATAAGTTAAATGAAAATGGTTTCTTGCAGGTTGCACAGCAAGCACCAACAATTGTGAAAGAAAATGAAACAATCGAGGCAACCATGTAAATGTAAAGCAAAAATCGATCCACTCCACAAACCATAAACCCCAGCAACTGACCCACACACCAAAAAAGGGAAAGCAAACATAAAATGGAGCAGGGAATACCTGTTAAAGAAGAGAAGACACCGGAGAGATGACACAGAGGACCCGACGATGCATCGGAGAGACGCACCGACGAACGACGCAGAGGAGTGGAACGACACAGCTGGAGGAGTGGAACGACGCACCAGAGAGACGCACGAACGACGCCGATGGAGGAACGAAACGACCGCCGGCGAGTGGTGAAGCAGAGGAACGGTGTAGTCACGAACTGACGAAGAGGAAGAGAGCTAGAGAGGAACGACGCAGTGTTAGGGTTCTTTGTTTTCAGAGTGAGAAGGGTTCTTTGTTTGAAAATTGTACTCAGTATGTCTTTTCTGCTTCTTTGTTTATTGTTTACTAATTAGGAATAGTATTTAATTTTAATAAATATTTTATTATATATTATATTATATATTTAATATTTAATTAAAAATAATATTAATCAAGCCGACCTATCAGGCTTCACAGGCTTCTTCAAGCCCAAGCTCGACCTATTTAACTAAAGAGGCTTTTAAAAATGCCTAGAGCTGACATTTTTATTAAACAGGTCAGGTCATAGGCTTCTGTCGGGCGGCTTGCCTATTCCCACCCCCACTTCCAATAAAACCTTTTTCATACACATGATAGAAGTCGTGAGCCCTTGACATCATGTGATGAATATATTCTATTTGTTGTTTGTTTTAACAATGTTGTGGATTTTCTTTCATTTTTGTTCTAGTTTATCATTGAAGGTTTGGTCATATGGGTTTTAAAATGGCAGGATCCACCCTTCCCTAATTGTAAAAGAGAGTTCCTACAAGGATAGACCCAAATTGTTTCAAAAGTAGTGTTGCCACCTAAATTGGATGAGGCCCAAAAACTCTTGCAATATGACCTGGTGGCCAGTAAGCATCAAGGACCATAAACCTTTGGTCTAAGCTCTTTCACCTGAACTCCTTGGTCAGAGCTCTTTGGGTTCAGCTCTTGGCTCATGGTTCAAGTTCCCTAGCTTATGAACCAAACCACGGATGCCTACCTAAGAAGCATGACGACTTTTGTCCCACAGAAAGGGCCAACACACGTGAAGAAGAGATAACCTTCTAGAAGAAAGGAGTACATGTTGCACACATCAGCAACAAGTGACGAAACGGAAAAAGGAGGAGCACGCCCCCAAATCCCGCTAACAGAATGAGGCTCACTCGAGGCAACCGAATCACACCTTTAAGGTTGGGACGATAATTTTATCCGTATCCATAAATAAAATCCGTAACGGGTATATGCCGGGTAGTTAAACGATTATCCGTGGGTAAAATAAATGGGCAATTCCAATACCCGTCTATAAACAGGGCGGGGCGGTATTACACTATTCGTGCCTGCGGATACCCGCACTCGTTATTTAATTACTATAATACCCTTTATTATATATATCTATTCTCAAAGTCCTTATATCATTTCCTAGATAATTTTCATCTATTGTGTTGTTTCATGGATATTTTAAGTGTGATGTATTAATTTGTAGGTGTTATTTTGTTAGGAAGATATTAATGTGGTGGTTTGTTTAAGTTTTGTGTATTTTTTTAATTAAAAAACAAATTGTTTGTTTTTCATAACTACCTATGGATATCCGTGGATACCCGTGAAAACCCGCGAATCCGTTAAGAACTCGTTAAGCGGATATCCATACGGGTACGAGATAGGTACGGATGGATTTTTCATCCAACGAAACGAATAACGGATAACCAGTATCCGTATCTGCCGCGCCTCATTGACATCCCTACTTCTATGCCTCCTGTTGGCCCATAAAGCCGGTCTCCCTTCATCAAGCTAGGCAGATTCCGTATACACACACTAGACTTGGGTATTCTCACTAGTACTATATGCAATATCAAACGATTATATCCGACTATTGTACTCTAACATATATTGAATAAATTAAAATACCCTGTTGTGCCATGTCGGAACAGGTAGAAAGAAGGATTTAGGATGTATAATAAGGTACTTGTATCGAGAATATATTTCTTAAGGAATATTATTTAAAAAAGTAATAGTTCTTGAATTATGGTCAACATTTTTACCCTAGTTGGTGAGGAGAGATCTAATTAAAAAAATAATAATACCAGAAGGGAGAGTAGTTCATTAAACTTTTGGTCTTTGAGATTATTCATATTTAAGATGAGTTTATGAATTCGAAACATCATATATATGGATAGTCTTTCTGAGAAAGTACCCACACAACTTTATCAATCCTGATAATGTTGAGTTCACAATTTTATCAGACATTTCGTTATCATGAGACCCTTAATATATATATATATATATATATATATATATATATATATATATATATATATATATATATATTGAAAACGAGACCCTTATAATGTTGTTATATTGTTGACATCACTCTTTATATAAAAATTCGTTAACTTTTTTATTTCCATCTTATTCTCTAACTGTTGAATTATTATTCAATTTTGTAGATTAGCATTAATCAATTTTCTAAATTACCCTTATTAATATATTAATTATGGAAATTATTATTTAATTAATTATAACATTTAATTAATATATGGATATTGTAATATGGCTTTAGTTATGGATGACCCTTGATGGGCTGAGCTATCCACTTATGATAAGATATAAAATTGCATTCCCATTAGATAGTTTGATACATTGAACTCGCTTATTAGGTATAATCGTATAGAGGAGTTTTCTATCACATTCTCTTGATTTATTGAGTCAAAAGGTATTAGTAAAGGGAAGATTGATCCCTCTTTGATGCCAGGTACTTGTTTCCGTCTTCATTCTTTATGTTTGTTTGTAATGAACATGCTATATTGTGTATTTACATAACTATTTTGGATCTAGGATTTAATTTAGAAAAATTAATGAGGAAATGAAGGTTTTATAGCATGTGGAATGTCCTAGTTGGTTAGCTGAGTATTTTCGAGAGAAGTATATAAAAGGCTTTTTGACCAAACTGGTGTCCTTTAGAAACTATTTACTAGTTTGGGATCTTTTGAAACAAATTAGGATCCTTTTTGACACGATGACATATTTTTTTATTTTTTTTTCATGATAGGGGAAGGCGCCACTCTGACTGGCACCTCCCTTTTTTTTTAAAAAAATAGACAAAGCAATGGCGCCTCCCATTTTTAATTAAAAAAATAAATGCGTCTCACCAAGTTACATGCATTTGACACGTGAGCTGTCATCCTCTCACTCTTTGCTTTTTTTTTTTTGAATTGATCCTGAGAAACATCATGCATGTTTATTCAGTAGAATTCCCTTTATGAATTGTGTTTGAAATTATTTAATAAAAAAATAATTAAGTAATTAATAATAAAAAACATAATTAAAAAGATGGAGACTATGACCGAAACTGGTTTTTCCCTTGGAAGACTTCATTTGACCTACTGCCAATTCTTTTTTTTTATTTTATTTTATAATAGACCTACTGTCAATTCTATTCACTGAATTTGGGTATTTTAATTTAACTTCTACTAAAAATTATAAAAGTAGATCCACACAAATCTCTATGGATTTAAATGATATACACTGACAGTGTAAAATTTTTTTTACACTGTTAACCAATCAGAAATTGATATACCTTTATAAATGTTTGATTCTTATCCTAACCACCTTAAAAGTCATCAATTCCATGATCTTTAATTGATTGTCAGTATAAAATGGTGATTAGCGTCATTGTTACTCTTCATAAATAATCACCATTAAATAATCACTAATTATTATTTTACTCATAAAAAAAGCAACTGATTTTGGAATTGTATAGAACTGGTTAAGAACCAATCAGACCGGTCCAGAGCCAATAAAATCGATCGAAAATTGGTGGTGAAAAACGATTTGAACCGTTCATTTTTTTCCCATTTTCCATTTTTTAAATTATAAAAATATTAATAATTATTTTACTAAAAATATTTTTAGATGATGTTAGAAGTTAGATTTTTCATTAGGTGATATACTACTATTTTTTTTAAAAAAGCAATGAAGCAGTCTTCCAATAAGTTGTATCTGTACAAGTAAAAGCCAAAAAATAAAAAATAAAAATAGTATTAATAGAGAGGTGAATCCTGGATATAAGCAATCACATAACAAAGTCACCCTTCAAAAGACAGTAGGCTATCAACTACTAACAAGGAGGTGAATCCTGGATATAAGCACTCACATAACAAAGTCACCCTTCAAAATGCAGTAGCCTACTGGCTTTTATAGAAAAATTTACATACTATATACATCAAAACCTCCATTTGATAGGCTACTAGGCAGTAGCAAGTGAACAAAACAATCTAATCACGTACATGACAACTAGTTGAGAATTGTAACCCTCATATCTGCCTGTGAGCCAACCGCAGTGCAAAACTGAATCTTATGTGACATTAGCTCCTTACCCTCAGGTACCACGTCCTTCATTAACTGTAAACAATGTTGGGACCTGTTCACAACATGCACTTTAAATTCACAACATGCTCTTTAAATTTGCAGTTAATGGATATTGGGACCTGTTCTTACCTTTCAATAGTGATGTATCTACCGGACCGAGGTCTACCAAACGTGCCCTTGATTGTGAGCTAGATGATATCATATCTTTTCACCGTACCAAGGTCTACCAAACGTGCCCCTAATTAACGCCATATTAAAAAAACACTTAAAAAAAACTGAAATTGTTTTTTCACCAGGAAGTTTCACTGAGGTTGATTCTTCTATTATCTTGATTTACTTATAATTTGTCAAAGATGAAACTACACTAACCAGTTTGACTATATTCTTAGTGAAAATTCATTATTTTCCAAGTAAACTTGATAATTTCAAACACAGTTCATAAAGGGAATTCTACTAAATAAATGTGCATGGTGTTTCTCAGGATCAATTGAAGCAACTAGCAAAGAGTGAGGGGATGACAGTTCATGTGTCAAATGCATGTAACTTGGTGAGGCACGTTTTTTTTATATAAAAATGGCAGTGGCGCCTCTGACTTTTTTTTTTTAAAAAGGGAGGTGCCACTACTAGTGGCGCCTTCCCCTGTTAGGCAAAAATAAAATAAAATATGCTACCGTATCAAAAAGCACCCCAACTGATAATTTGTTTCAAAAGAATCCCAAACTGATAAATAAATTTTAAAAGAACACCAGTTTGATACAAAAACCTATATAAAAGAACTTACTTAGAACTCTAGATCCTATAATATAATTCATCCATTTAATAATTACTCCCTAACACTCCTATAAAAGTTAAACAGCCTTGAAGAATGTTCAACTTCTACATACTAGACATTAACGATGCGTTTGATTAGGTAAAAAATGCGGACTGAACAACATAAGAATAATTGTCCAATGTTTGTTTTAAAAAATGATTAAGGGATATACAAAATAATGGATGAAAGACAGGACAAATATTCATAAATTTATAACCCACCAAACCTCAATACAACTTGTTGTCCCGTGTGTAAAAAAGAAAAAGACAAAAATATCCATCTTTCTTCGGACTTTTCATTTTCCCATTCCGATCTGTTTCTTCCGGTGTGCGACCCCTTTTTTTTTGAGTGACTCCTTCTCTCCTGAACGTACATCCCTCTCCAACGCTCTTCTCTCTCTCCTGCGAGTGCCACTCTCCAACGCCAACGCTCCTCTCTCTCTCTCTCCTTTTCTTGCTTTTTCATTATTTTTAGTTTGTTTCATCATGATTTCTTTTTGTACACCATAGTACCACACTAGCATGCACTCTACGCCTCCCCCATCTGTGTGTCCGCATAGCCAAGTGAGCACCGCCTCAACTCATAAAATTGAGTTTTTCATGCCTAATTTGCTTAATCGTATGACTCCAGTAAAAAGAATTAGGAAAACTGTCCACACGCAAACTTTTTTTTTTTTTTAGGAGTTCAAAAGACAAGAAATCAGCTTGTTCATACATAATAATAAAAAAAATATTTCTTTCCTAGTGCAAACCAAACACCGGACAATATAAATGGTATTATTATAAAGTTCATATTTTTTTTTCCATTACATAAAATATCAAACAAGTTACAGCATAAAATTGATAGTGTTGTGCATCGACCATCAAACAACATACAGTACAAAAAGTTGTCATACTTATAATAAAGTTGTAAATCATCTTATCCACTTATAAAACTGTCAAAAAGCTCTTGTAATTTAGTGGAAACTGATAATGGAGATGATAGTTATCTTCTTATTATAGCTTTTCTTCTTTTTTTTTTTTTTTACAAGAACTTCTTATTGTAGCTATTCTTTTGACTATATAAAGTTCTATATTTCTCTAGGAATAGATTTGGCCTTTTACAAAAAGCAAGCAGAAAGTTCATTTCAAGAAATTGCATGTTAACCAGCGACTTTTGTCAAGTGAAATTTATATTCCCAGTTCTATATTTTAGGGTTAGTGTAGTGAATAAAACTGACTCAAAAGTTTGGGGCTTTACTTGCTCTACTAGGTGACAGGCGAGGAGGTATTTGGACTCCTCCCAGCCGGGTTGGGCCTCTTTCAAATCTGATGGTATCCATTTTGAGCATCAGGATTTGAAATAAGTTAGAGTTCATCCCCAATTAATTTTCAAATCTCAATATCAGCACCCTTAATAATTTTATATATAGTTACCATATATGATTAGAATCTTTATTTTGGGCAAGTTGTAAGGATTTATTAATGAGTTTAATTTTTATGTATTGTTAGTGTAATTTTTTTTTACACAGACGTTCAATAATATCTTAACAAATCAACGTGACTATTATTTTTCTGTCTTAATTATTAAAATAAAAGCACGCGCACCAAAAGTTAGTGGGTGTCAATAGAAAACTTTTTACACTGATATTGTATACTACTTTAATTCTTTATTAATTACTCTGTACAATTTTTTATACATAAGATAATTTATCATTGGTTGACAATTAAAGACTAACGGTGTATCAAACTTAGAGCATATTTTGGAAAGCTGGATTTGTTTCATTTCAGTTTTTTTATCCCAAAAAGCTGTTTTCAAAATAATCTAACATGTTTGACACATTGCTTAAATTTATAAAAACTTTCTTTTGAGAAAAAAAACAGTTGTTTTATGCTATATATTTTGTTTAGCTTAAGATTATTATGATTTGATTATTTTTCATTTTCAAAACTCTCTTTCCTGTTTACCCTTACAAAACTAATTTCTAAACAAATATTATTAAATTATATAAATAACTTCGTACCGATTTTCTTAATTTACTATATAAAAGTGATTTTTTGCACCACTCAAACAAAATATATTATCTTAAAATCGTTTTTCAACAAATAGACCCAATCAAAAACAGATTCTGATTATAATCGATTATTAATTGATTATCAGCATATATATATATATATATATATATATATATATATATATATATATATTCAGATTTCCCAAACACACTCTTTGGCTCAAGTTATAATAGTGATTAAATTCTTATTTATTATTAAAAATGATAATTAATTTAATTTAGACCATTATTTTAATTTAGACCGTTACTAATAAAGGAATATTTCAATTCTAATTCTAACATCAAAAAAAATATGCTAGTTCTAACGTTTTTAAAATATGCAAATCACATTTCTATCCCTATTTTGGTCATCTTTTAATTAACTGAATCCAAAGTTCGAGACTAAAAGATCTGCGGATCTGCCACACCACACTCCACACCAACCCAACAACTTATTGGCTGTTTGTTTAGCGTTGATTGCAGTCTGAAATGGAGTTTGGATTTTCAAACCGCTGTCGTTACAATAATTGGAGTGTTTGGGTATAAAATCCCGTCCAAAATAATTGATTTATGATGGACAAAATCGAGTTTTGTGGAAGCAGTTTTTTTTAGTTTTTTCGTTGAAAACAATTGATTCTAGATGTATGACCCACATAATCCTACATATTTACATTTCAAAAGTGATTTTACTTTATCATCCAAACAAAATCAATTCTTCTAAACCCACTTTTAAAATATTATTGCCAAACACAAATCAATTTTTTAACCTTGTTTTTTTTAAATTAATTCTTTTAAAATCAATTCTACCAAAATCAATTTTATCAAAATCTAAAACAAACGGACCCTTAGTCACGTTTGATTAGCCATCCTTGACTAATCACTAGTGTCCAATTTTAACGAATTAAGATATTTTCTTCTTTTTTTTTTCTCACAGAAAAATATACAAAATCAAATTTATTTTTATGTGTAGGAATACATTAGGATATACTAAAACATATTTTTTATCCCTAAAAAAAAAGAAATTACTTTTTACGTATTTTTCTTCCATAATATGAAAAAAAAAACAGATGATCCAAATTCGATTTCAACATAGGAGACTCAAACCATCCATCTCAACCTCAAGATCATGGAATCAATTACAAACCTTCATTATTCTAAGCTGAAGGTCTTGAAGGGGATCAACTAAATCACTTTTGAGTGAACCCCACAAAATTTGGGAACTGAATAAAGCATCCAATTGTTCGACCTAAGAATTGGAATTTTACAAACCCTGACCTCCAAATTACAACCAATACAGAAATTTTCTTAAATTAATTTTAGGTATTAGGGTGGAATATGATTTGGGGAAAGGCGTAGAGTACAGAGTTTGAGAGGATAAAATGCATGAGAATCATGTAAGTGGGTACCTTGATCTCAAACTTCGAATGTTGTTGAGAGATGAGGTACGACATAATAACCAAAACTGAAATCATTTCGTGTTTTTTTTTCTTTTCAATTTGCTATTAATCTATTTCAATGAAGTATATGAGGAATTGTTTTTTTATTTTTTATTTTTTATAAGCATTATTAAAACGGTTTGAACATAAAATGCATCACATGCTTGCAACAAATTCAACAACGTCTTACCATTATTAATTACTTTCCATAAAGAGAGATCTTCTAACTTTTTGTTGGCCTTTTACACAGAAAAGACTTTAAATGGCGATGTAACTTTATGTTACAAATAAATTAAATTATTTTAGCTCCAAGCCTCCAACCACTAAGAGACTCAACAAACTGTTATATAAAAAAAAGAAAGATAGACCTAACAAAATATAGAGAAAATTAATGCTATATTCATCCAGAAGAAGTCTTATCCTTATTAATAATAGCTCTCCCGAACGATCCTATAACTTTCTGTTGGCCTTTCTCACAACCAAACTCATAAATGGAGATGGAGTATGTTATAAATTAAATGCCAAAATTGAAACTCCCTTCAACTATGGTATGTGTAGGAAATCGTAATTTACTTTTTTATTTATTTTTTATGAGCATAATCGTAATTTGCTTTGAAACTCAATAATAATACTCTCTGAAGTCTGAACTCAATGAATCGTGCAAAATGACTCCTTGTAAGGGGTTTTCTATATACACATGCGCAGAGGTTCAATATGCACTAGCGTACATGTTTTGATAAATTAAATATTGAGTTGTTTTGATTTGTTTTAAAAATAGATGAGCTTTGTCCCACTAACGCAGTTCAAGTGGTTGAGCTTCTAAGGGACATTTGGAGCCTGTGAGCAATATTTTAAAAATGGGACCGGAGAGTGAACCGACAAGAGCTTCGGGTCATGATTCGATTGGTTCAACCGGTTCGACCAATGGTTGAACCGGATGACTAATAAGTAAATAAATAAATTATATAATAAATATATAAATATAAAAATCTATATGTATATAAAAAATTATTAAAAAATCTTATAACTCAATTACATTAAGATAAAAATCACTTACACTTAGTCAATAAATCATAAAGTTAAAGCTAAACTCTAAACTCTCAAATAAAACGTACTCCAATTTATTATTGGACTAGGAGATAAAATTATACTTGGTTATTTAATTTATTACTAAGCCCAAAGTGATTGACAGTTTCTTTAGGCCCAAATCCAATATAAAATAGTAGAAAGTAGAAACCCTACAAACCTTAAACCTACACACTTCTAATTCTCTCAGCTCTATCTATCACTTTGTGTAACACATTATTTTCCGTTTTCTAATATCGGTATAAATATAAACAAATTTTTAAATTTTTATCTAAAACTTAGAAAATGATTTTGGGAAAACCAAAGTCATATTCATATCATACTTATTTTTATAAGTACACGGTTAAATTTTCGGTTGAAAAATCATATGGAACCCGGTCTGTGTTTTTGCTAATAGTAAGATTTTACTGATCAGAAAACCTAATTTTGACCCGAGAACGAAATGAATAGATTTATATCTCATTTTCAACGATATAGGTTATTTTGAAAATTTTCAAAATAATTAGGTTTTATACTTGATTCGAGCATAAAACCCTAAATCGGGTAATCGACAGAGTCGAGAACGGACGTGCAAAGACAAAACCCGACATCGGATGCTGAGATATGGTGCCACCTAGGGTGGTGAGTCATATGGATGAGTCACCCATGTCATGATTGCTTTTAACAAAAAATATAGATATTTCTTTAAATTAGTGTAAAGACCATTTTGCCCTTGGACCATTTTACCCTTGAACTTTCATTGAAATGACCCCACAATTTGTGGACACAAATCAGCCACCTCTCCTTCAATCTCAACCACATAATTTTCCGAACTTAATCACAAAATTGCCCTAAGTGAAATTACACTCTTGTCCTTAAATGAAAAATAATTTGGACCCTTAAGCCCCTTAATTCCCACGGCCAACACACCTAAATTAGGCTATTTCACTCATTTCTCTCTAACTTCATCATCTTCCTTAAGCTTTCTTCCATTTTCTCTCCAAAAACCTTAAGATACATAAGCCATTTTTGTGAAGCAACTACTTGATTCCTTGCTTATTTTTCAATTCCAAGAGGTATACCATACTCCTCTCACTCAATCATCATCATGTTCTTAATTCATTTTTATGATTTGAAGTCTTGATCATATTTTTCAATTCTTAGATCTAGAACTTTGAAAATTCATGGAAAATCATAGAAAAATCCTTTTAAAATGAAACCAATTTCTATGATCTTATTATCCTCTCTATATTCAAGATCCAAGAGGATACATCAAACCAAAATTTCATGCCTATTGATCTTGTTGAGGCCGAACCCTAGTTATTGTGGGGGGAGGACTTTGTTTATTTTTTTTTAAACTAGTCTTGCTTGATTCAATCTTATAATTCATATATATGTTGAATCCATGGTTGTTGAATCAAAATCAAACTTCTAAGCCATTATTTTGTTCATGGCCGAAATTGTATTTTTGAAGAGTTGAAAGATTTTGTTTCATTTTTCAACTTATGATAGTTTATCTTAACTCTACACTACTCTAAGGTCATGGATCTAAGTGCATGTGAATTTTTGAAATCTCTAGACTATGTTAAGTGTCATGGCCGAATTAGGGTTCTTGAAAGGTTGGAATATTTTATTTCAATCTTTGTATTCTAATCTTTGTTTTAGGGTTTCAAGTGATTAAAGAACACTAATCCAAGAGCTTAAGATTTTTAGAATTTTTTTTCTAATTAATCCACTCATGACCGAACCTAGCATATAGGATCATAGGTGCATTTAGTGTTTGATTGATAATTAGTTGTGGTGTTTTGCTGAAGGATAATTTGTTGGGTGAGTCGTGTACGAGTTTTGCGGAAATCAGACGTTTGACGAAATTTCAATTCGACAAGAAAAATCTTCAAGAGGTAAGGGGAGTACCCGATGGATTTTTCCGATAGTTGTATGTAATTTGTTTGTGGTCTGTATGATTTATTTGGGTGTAATTGTTATTTTACGTAGTTAAATTTATCTGATTTTAATGATTTAATTATCTACATTTAATTGTTATTATGTTTTATTGTATGTCATTAATTGTGCTATTTGTTATATTATTAGCATGGTTGTTATTGATGTTGTTTGTGCACCTGACAATGGTCAGTGCTCAATTAATAATGAGGTTAAAATCGTGAAAAAGCTTTTTATGAAATAATGAGTTTTAATTCATGAGAAATAGTAATATAATATTACTTAATTATTTGGTTGGTTGAAAATGAGAAAAAATTGAAAATAATATTATTTTAATAATTTAACAGCGTAAGGGTGTTTTATGAGTTGTAGTGAGGACGTAACTGTGAAAACATTTTAGTACTGCTAATTTTGACGTAAGAAATTTCTAAATATTAGAAAATATTATTTTAAGAAAATAAGTTTCAAAAATAATTTTATTATAGTGTTGGAAAAATTATTTTACTAGAAAAGTCATTTTTGGACTTATAACGTTTTTAAAACGTCAAACGTCGGACAATTTCGACAATATTTACGGTAGTATTATTAAAAACGGTAATATTAGTTAAAATAGAGAATTTGTATCAAAGCAATATTTTCGGGTTCAAAATATTGGTTTTATGAAAGAAAATGAATTTTAAGTGATTTTGATGATTTTGTAAAATGAATTTTCAACGTATACAGATTTTCTGTAAAGTATTTTTATACAATGGATTATTTCCGACAACTTGGATAAGTTAAGGAAATTTTGTTTTGGATTTGTGTTTCACAGAGCGAAAATATTGTTAAATTGAAATACAAACCTAGCTGCCGAGATGTCGGTGTCTAGTGTTCTATGATATGGACCCGGGGTCCGAAAAGTGAAGTTATGGACTAGATGACCTATAAAAATCTATATTGATTTTAGTGCGCCAAAAATCTACGAATCTAAATCTGGTGCACGGGTCTAGATTTCGTGATTTGCACATTTTTGACTTGGAGTCTGTTTGATTGGTTTGGACTTAGAGTCCTTTTTATTGGAATTATTGTTAAACTTAAATGTTTAAACCTTGGTTGGTCGTGAGCCTTTGAGCCTCGACAAGGAAAGAATGAACACAAAGAAAATTACGTGAACAAAATGTTTTACATGCATTTTGGACAGACATGCCTTTACATAGGACTTGAATGCTTGATGACAAGTATTCATGACGTTTGCATCACTGTGCCTTGATGGATATATGACCACGAAAATCATGTGCTATACGTAGTCACCACTTTGCCTCGTTTTGGACTGTGGAATGGTTATTTGAACTTTGCCATATCTGACATTGATTCTGCCTTATTTGGCAATGAGAGCCTGATCGGCTCATTTACTTGTTGGTTGGTGCTCCGGAGATTAGGTATCAAAGTTAGTTGATGAATATTGAAGTGCCATGATTTTTAAAACGGCTACGACTGTCGGGTATGAAACCCTTTGATAAATATATTGTTTATCTTTCAATATTCATGTTAATTGGTATTTGAGAGTCGTGCATATGGTTATCATTTTAAATTCCATATATTGGAACTCACTCTTGCATATACATGTTCTTCTGTCTTGTTGTTGTACCCTGGTACATGAATGCAGATATTGCAGAAGAGTTCCTTAAGTCACTTGGAGACTTAAGTCCGGATTACGGGAAGAGATGCGTGATCATAGGGATGATAACAAGGTCTTATCAGTGAGTGTCTTGTAGAGCGACCAGCTTACGTCTTTGAGTTGGATCCGTGAGCCGAGCTTTATGCCATGGGAGTTCTGTGAGATGATATTTTACGTCTTTTCTTTTAACCGGACGGTTCTTCATAACCGGATTCGATTCACTGGTTCCTCCAGTTTTCATCCGGTTCAAGCGGTTTTTTCGGTTCTTGCCCGGGATTTTAGGACCACTTGTTTTCTTGACCAAACCAAACCGTGAACATAGCCGGTTCCCAGTTGGACCGGTTGAACTGGTCGGTCCGGTTCGGCTTTTAAAACATTGCATGTGAGGTTGTGGGTTCGATCTCACAGATATTGCTAGCTAAATGTAAAGAATTGGATGAGTTTCTTGAGTCTGGGGCATAATATTTTTTTAAAGCAAAATTGGTATTCAAAAGCATCACTATAATGCAAGACATCTCAACTATGTTCGTACCTCAAGCATTGTCAATCATTTGCAGCATACCAAAAGTATTATTAAAGAAAGGAAAAATAATAAAGAATACAAAAAACCATGGGGGGCATTAACCTGACCCATGAAACCATTATCTAAATATAAAGTTTGGAAGACCAATCCTATTCCTAAAAACTCATCCTTAATAAAAGAAGGAATAGAATCCCACCAACAAAAACCACTAATTCCAATGCCGTGATTAGCTAGCAAATCAGCACAAGTATTTCCTTCTCTAAATACATGAGAAGAAAGAAAACTAATTTTCCTAGACAAGTACAATGCATGCAACCACATATTTCTTAGAGACCAAGGAACCATGGCTGGCGAAGAGAAAGCAGCTATCACCAAAGTAGAATCACATTCTAACCAGATTTGATGCCATCCTTTCCTATATGCAGATTCAATAGCAATGATGACTTCCATAATTTCAGCATGAAAGGCATAAGAGATACCAATGTTTAGTGCAAAACAGCCCACTATTGCAGCATCTTGTCCCTAAACAAACCATCACAAGCAGCCATGCTTGGAATTCCTTTAGCAGATCCATATGTGTTACACTTTAACCAATTGTAACTTGGAGCTTTCCATATAACTTCAATGATAATGGGAGCCTTGCTTAACTTTTCAGCAACAGAGAACTTCGAAAAAATTCGAGCCTCTGCAGTAGAATGGAAATAATGTCCTTTGGATAAGTTCCCTGCCAAAGAAGTATAAGACAAAGCCAAGCAGGTAGCAGCTCTTGGAGATATCTTCTTATCATCAAACCTGATTTTGTTCCTACTGAACCATATGAACCATAGAGTATTGGTAATTCCTGAGATTACAATATCTCTAACTTGTGGACTCCAAGCCTGATTACATAAAGATAGGATTGAAAATACAGAAGTAACATCAATGTTACAAGCTAAGCAAGACCCTAACCAATTCCATAATTCAACAGCAAACTTGCATTGAAAAAACAAGTGTTCTGTGGTTTCAAGTGCAGAGAAACACAAATTACAGACTGACACCACATGGCAGCCTCTATAGCACAGGTTGTCATCAGTAGGCAGCTTATTATGAAGAATTCACCAGATTAGAAAAGCTCTTAAGGGAGGCACAACACTAGACCATATAATGTTACCCCAAGGAATAATAGATCCCATTGGATTCAACAAAGCATATGCATCCTTAAGAGCAAGTCTGCCCGAGTCAGTAGCAGACCAAATTTACTCATCACGGAAAGGAATTTCAGGGATGGCATAATGATCAATTTCGGATGCTAAGGCTGCAGACCTTTGAACAACAAAATCAGGGATGAACAATTTCCCCTCTTGAACAAAATCACTTTCTTTAGCCTGAAGGAAATGATGCAAATGTTGAGGAATGTTCAGGAAATCCACCACAGGCCTATATAGCCATTTATCAGTCTAAAATTTTGCAGACAGACCATCACCAATAAGCCATATGGAATTACTTAACACTGTTGTTATATGAGACTTCAGACCAATCCAGATAGAAGAGGCAATATGTTGAGTTTTGTAACTATTATTGACAAAAAACCTGGCCCTCAACAACTTAGCCCATTGATTACTAGAAGAAACCAATTCCCAACAGAGCTTAAGAAGTGAAGCATTATTAATACCTGCAATGGACCTCAGTCCTAAACCACCTGATTCCTTTGAAGAACATACTTTAGACCATGAGACTGTAACCACTTTCGTAACCATCACATCAGCTGACCAAATGAAGTTTCTAAGCCACCTACCAACCATTTTCAACAATGAAGTAGGCCACGAATGGACATGGAAAGAATGAAGGAGCATACTATGAACAATTGACTGAACCAAGACTGGCCTCGGTCAGCCGATCCGAACAGAAGATATTGTCAGGTGGAGAGTTTGGCTGGGGCGGCACATCTGTTAAAAGATAACGCAGGTGTCCTAAGATGAGCTCAACAAGAATAGAAATCTCGTGTGGAACAAAAGGGTAAAAACTCGTTTGATTCTGATTTCCTGTATGAATACGAACCGTGAAAGCGTGACCTATCGATCCTTTAGTCCTTCAGAATTTGAAGCTAGAGGTGTCAGAAAAGTTACCATAGGGATAACTAGCTTAATTGTGGTAGCCAAGTGTTCATAGCAACATTGCTTTTTGATCCTTCAATATCGGCTCTTCCTATTATTGTGAAGCATAATTCACCAAGTCTGGGGCATAATATGTTACAAAAATAATATATAATATAGAAGGAATAGAATGAAAGGTAATGTGAAACACATGTGGAACATTGTTCTTAAAGATTATTTTACCACAATAATGTGAACATGTCTAATAATTTAACAACATCTTTAATTTCTTTTGAAATAAAGTGTCAAACACTTAAAATTGCATAAATAGTGTATTAACAACACAGACTTAAAGAGAAGGAAGGAGGGCTCATTTTCCAAAATCTGACTTCCTTAAAGCATCATTACTGCCCAAGTTATACTTGGAGAAGCATTCGTCATGCTTCCTCGATTCTCAAAAAATGAGGGCTTTGGAATGTGGGAAATGAAGACAACATCAACATTTGGGAGGATACCCAGCTCCCTCTTCAGCATGGCTGTAGAATTTGGAGTCCTAAAGCTAACAATTTTGAACTATCTAGGGTTTTCCAAATCGTAAATGGAGATCTAAACACTTGGAATATGTCCCTAGTTAATACTACTTTCCTACCTTTTGAAGCAACACAAATATCTCAAATTCTTCTCCCTTATAAGATTCAAGTAGATCAATCCATTTCAAGAGGAAATAAAGATAGATACTATACTGCTAAATTTGGATATCACCAAATCAAACTTAGGGAGTCCCTATCTGAACCTAGCAGCTCTAATATTACAGGTAATACAGACCAATGGAAAAAGTTGTGGAGGCTAAGAATTTTACCAAAACAAGCT